>BQKN01057154.1:72070-93602 GCA_022839385.1 Asparagus kiusianus | reverse complement strand
AACATTAGTAGTAAATTGTTTGTTAAACATCATCAAAACAAGAAGGCCAACAATCTCCCCCTTTTTGATGATGACAAACAATTTACAAAAAGGAATATATGCATGAAGGAAATAAACATATACAAGATAATACACATGCATATAAATGTATACTCACAATATTTCTCCCCCTTTGACAACATCAAAAAGGGACAAATGAATTAAGAGAGCGAGAGCTCCCCCTATCAATAAGCCTAAGTGAGTATAACACATAGAAAGATATAGGGATTGCTCCCCCTATTAAAAAGCCATATAAAAATATGAAAAGAAGATCATGGCAAAACATGTGAGGAAGCATACATGAATATGCTAAATATCACTCACATACATAAAGGCAATGAGAACACAAATGAGTATGTCAAGATGAACATAGTGTCTCATATAAAAAAACATAAAAACTATGTAAAAATAGATTTATGAAATCAAAGGAAATAGAGCATGAGAATCATGCAAAAAGTTTTCGAATGAAAACAAATCCATCAAAAGAAATCATAAATCAAAGTTTATATCCAAAAATGATGTTTGATCAACAAAAGAAAATTTCTTTGTAAGACTTGATCAAACCACTCATAGAGTGCATTATAAAGCATATTTAAAATTTGAATCATCTATTTGTGCTTATATAATGAATTCAAAATAACAAATCAAAGCAAAATTTTCATAGCTCAAAAGTAACTCATGAACTATGGATTTGAAGCACTAAAAATCATCTTTGATTTTCAAAAATCAAGAGAGGTAACTATATCTAGCTCTTGAGCTAGTATTAACCCATATAAACATTTTTGCACCCGGTAAACATAATTTGGGAATAAACACCCAATAAAACCGGAGGGTTATATAAATACAAAACCTCTCATGAAAGCAAAACCAATAATCATGAAAACAAAAAGAATTTAACCAATAAAAGGAATTGTTTTCATAAAAGTTTAAAATATATTTTTCAAAACCAAGAAGGAGAAAAAATAAGAACACTAAAATTCTTGGTTTAAAGTTTTAAAATTGTTTTGGTACCCAAGAACTCTTGGTACCAAAAGATTTAGGGACATGACCCCTATCATTAAAGCTCAAAGCCTTAGGGTTATGAACCCTCTTAGGCACATATGGTGCACTAACATGGTCAAAACAATATTCATTCAAATGACCCTTCCGATTGCAATTCGTGCAATGAAAGAGATCCATTTGTTTTTGTGGACAATTAGCTCGTGCACGGGAATCATTTGCAAATAAAGATTTTCTTTTAAAATTATTTTGCAAATGAGAAACATCATTAAACAAAGGTCTATTTGGAACATATTGCAACTTAGAAGCTTTTTGCATATCAAAACAAAATTTAGCAAGATGTCCAAACCTACCACAAACATCACATTTAAAAACATGTGGTCTACTAGAAACATTTGGCAAATGAGATTTCCTTTTCAAATCAAAACAATATTGGGCCAAATGACCAAAACGACCACAATGATCACATCTATACACATGAGCATGCTTATGATGAGCAATGGGTGCATGTGTGTGTACATGTGATGAAGAAGCTACATGAGATGCACAAGGAGCATTGATATTTTTAATTTTGTGTGCATCATAGCAAAATTTAGCTAGATGGCCTTTACGGCCGCAAATTGAACACTTATAAACTTTGCTATATATGTGTGCATGATGAGTGGATGATTTCTTAGACTTGGCACACATATCCATAAGCTTCTTATGATTATTGATGCATATTTTCAAAGTTGAATCTAAAGATGAAATGGAATTTTTCATAAGATTCAAGTCTTCATTTTTAGGCACATATGCACCTTTAGAAGTAGAACATAAATAATCATCTATAAAAGAAGCAGTATTATTTTATATGTTCTTTACTTCTAACAAGGCATTATCTCTTTCATGAGTTAAGCTAGAAATTGATGAGGTTAATTTTTCATTTTCCAAGTTTAACATATCATTGTTTTCCTTAAGATTTTCATTTTCTTTAGCAATGATATCAAACTTGGATACTAGCTTCTCATGATCGGATTCTAAATTATCATGCTTGCATTTTAAATCATTAAAATCATTTTGCAATTTGTTGTAGGCATGTAATAATTTTTCACTAGCACAAACAAGTTCATCATTAGGTAAATCATTAGTAGATTTGAACTTGCAAACCTCACTAGGGCTATCACCTAGTGGCCGTGTGCATGATGCTCCTTTAGAACTTGAAGCGGGATCCTCCAAAGCTTGTTGGATCGCCTCCAAGTCCCCTTGATGTGCTTCTATAAATTTCCAAAGTTTGTAAGCACTATCAAAATGAACAAACTTGTTAGACATAGATGAATTAAAAGCGTTTAGCAAATATTCTAACAAAATATTGTTCATTGTAAACATACGATGATCATTCTTATTCCATTTGGATTTCTCCAAAATGGGCACAATATAAGCATCATCTATAATTTCCCATAAGTCAAAATGTTTAGATCTAACAAATAGCTTAAATCTAAAACACCATTGGGCATAGGGAAAATTATCTAATCTAGGAGCAACACTAGAATCATAGCCTAAACAAGATGCATCATTCATATCCATAATCTATATATATGCAAGCAATGCAAATGCAATCAAAACAAGATTAGCACAATAAAATAACTTGGATCTTTAACTCAAGGCGGTTAGTCCTTAAATCAAAGAGCACCAAGCTCTGATAGCAATTGTTAGACCCTAGAGGGGGGGTGATTAGGGTCTTATGCTAATCTAATCCGATTAAATGCCAATTAAAATTAATTAACAAGTGTATTCTTGCAAGATAGATATACAAAGAGTTATGTGAAAGAATATGCAATATACACAAGGTGATATATCCTATATGATAGAAATATGTGCAAGGATATATAAACCAACACAAGATGATATATCCTACCAAAGAGATGTTCAATAAGATATATGCAAGGATATGTCAACTAACACAAGGGTAAACAATATGAACTAGACAGTTGATCATATAAATAATGAGCTAATGACAATGGCGATAAGAAATATAAACACAAGTATAAATAAACGCTAAAGCACACTCAAACACACAATATGATCACGGAGTTCGGACCTTCCGTCCTACGTCTCCGCTCCCCACTCCCGGGGAGAAATCCACTAACACAATCCGGTTTGGAAGCCGGAACTTCTTCTACACACTCGGTTTTCTAGCTAACCGAAAACTCTACAACTCACACTCTTGCAATCACACTCTACACCCACTAAGTGTTGGACCTAGCCGTGTCTCCCTCAAATGCTCGGTTACAACCTCTCCCTAGGCACGTCAATCGACGCCACTCCTCTTGGGACGATCCCCGACTCTCACCACACACTCCTCACTCGGTGTACAAGTGTATTACAAAGTGATCTCACAATTAAGCACAATATAAATCAATTGATTGTTCTCTAAACAATATGAGAACTCAATTAAGCTCACTCTCAATGTCACAAACCCACAACCCTAAATTATACTATGCATGTAAATACCCTAAGCTCAATGTGGGTGTGTGTAACAAAGAGTGAAATCAAAATCAAACTAAACTCAAATATAAAATCTAGCTTAATAACAATTATAATCAAACAAGTAATAAATGTAAAGCTAGAGTTTGAGTTTAGAAAACTTCTCAATTGATAACAAGATGGAGAGATGGAGAGTGAAGCCCAATCAAGAGAATAATTTCCTCCACTTGTATAAAACTTCTTCACACACAAAACAAACCCTTAAACACACTTAAACCTTGTTTAAAACTTGTTTAAAAACTTCTTGATTAACTTGACAAGACATCAGCAAGGGGGTATTTATACCCTCTCACAACTCAGCTAAAAACTCCCAAAACAAAAGACCAAAAGACCCAGCCAACGGTACAAAAACTAGCCGTTGGGAACAGAAAAAGATAGCGTCGGTCGACCGGAAAACTCGTCGGTCGACCGGACGTTTTCATCGGTCGACCATACCGGTCGACCGACAACTTTCTGTCGGCCCAGTAGATTTCTGACCTCAGGTTCGGTCGACCGGACCGGTCGACCGAATTCTGATATTCCAGAAAACTGTTTTTAAAGCTGATTTTGGATACTTTGGAAAATTGTTAAAAATAACAAATGAAGTCCAAAAATTATGAAACTTTGGGAAATGTATATAAACATGTAAATGAACATGTTACAAAAAGAATTTTCCAAATTGCATTTCCCATTTGTGAAAAATCATCATTTTGCAAAATAGTTCAAAAACACGAAAACTAAATATATATGTTTTTGACATTTGATATAAACCATGTTTTGAAACTTTTGTAAAATGATTTTATAGACTTAGTAAAACATGTATAAACTGATATTGAAGTCTATAAACTAATAAGATAGTATTTTCACAAAATTGCATATTCTATGCAATGTTTTCAAAAACACAATAGAGTATGAAACATATAATTGTATATATGGATGTAATTTTGTTTCATATCTATATAGCTAAACCCAAAACACAATATGTATATATATATAACTATATATATATGCATAGAAACCAAAACTTGTCTATATATATATATATAACTATATATATATGAAGAAACCATAAAATGTGTGTGTATAGATATTGAGCTTAACGTATTAAACACACATAATATAAACCTATACTAAGTTTACCCAAGCAATGATCTTGATCTTCATTGAAGCTCAACTTGGTACACGTTGCGGATGAAGCTAAAACTTGATCTTTAACTTGAATCGCATAGGCTTCAACCCGACATTCCGCCAATCTCCATTGGATATCATCGTTGAAGCTCTATTCCATCCATCCTCCAACTACGTTGTTTGTCTACAAAACATAGGAATGTACAAATACTAGACAAACAACATTAGTAGTAAATTGTTTGTTAAACATCATCAAAACAAGAAGGCTAACAGAGATAAACCCAAAATCGGAGAGGAATAATTTTATATTCTATCTCCTGATATCTTGTTTGTTGGTAGAGATAAACTCAAAATCGGAGAGGAATAATTTTATATTCTATCTCCTGATGCAAAAGAAACTTAAAGTGGGATCTCCACTTAGAGAATCTCGACTGGTTTGAATAATCCTGACTGTCATAAGGTTTGATTATTCAATTCAAAAGTAGACCTCTCGTTCGTGAAATGAATCGAAAGGAGATTTTGGTTGTGGTCCTAATTGTAGTAAGGTTTGACCAAGTAGGAGTTTGAGGACGATCCTAACTGTTTACCAATTTGATCGTTCGATTCGTGGATCTCTTGTTCATGGAAGGAATCAAGAGGGGATTTTGGTTTTGGTCCTAACTATAGTAAGGTTTGACCATGCAGGGAACAGGAATTAGGGTACAAATAACAATGGGTTTGTTGATTTGTACAAATTACTCAGTGGGCATCATTTTTTTGATGTTAGATACAAGAATTTGACATGAAGTGATTCGATGACTGATATGGGCCGACATTGTATCATAATTTCAGCATTGGGAATGTTAGAAAACAGATACAATGGGAGTTTGAAAGATTTTAATCCATGACAGATTTCAGTGGATCCTCCGTCGATCAATTTGATCGGTGAGGGGTTTTGTGAGGAAAGATTAACTGTATTCTGTCATTGAATATCATATAAACAAAAGCTGTAAAAGAATCTTAATTATTTTATGATAATTAATAATGGATTATTCAAATGATCAGTTTTTTATTTAGAATAATCAACTGATCTCGGGTTATCCCGAAATATCCTATACATGATTCTCTAAGAACTTCCCGTTTTGCATAGGTTATCCTAAACATATTACGGATAATACTTCTTCAGGAACTTCCTATTTATTGGCATCATTAATTTGTTTCTATTACAAACGGCACTTCCCATTTAGGTTGGAATTTTCCTATCTTCTTGGAATTGGGAATCATAGGTCTTCGAACGGCAAGAACCAGATCTCCTTCTTCAAAACTTCATCGTCGGACCTTTTTATCAAAAGCCCGAGAAATTCTAGCCTGATAAAACTCGATTTGCTGTTGAGCCTCCAAGCGTTTTTCATCTAACATCTCTAATTCCTTGAGACGTTTCTGGTGATTTTCTTCCGTCGTCATTCCCGTTGCAGGAGCGATGCGGAGGGAAGGAATTTGTATTTCCAAAGGAAGGACAACCTCGCACCCATATGTTAAAGAGTATGGAGTTGCTCCCGTTGGCGTGCGGACAGTTGTACGATAAGCCCACAGGGCTTCGTCGAGCTTGTCATCCCAATCTCTCATATTGGTTTTCACAAGTTTTGCCAAAATCTTGATAATTGTCTTGTTAAATGCTTCGGCCAATCCGTTAGCTGTGGGATTATAAGCAGTTAATGAAACGTCCTTAATCCCGAATTTACTGCAGAATTTGATAAATACGTTGCTAACGAATTGAGGACCATTATCGTGCACTATTCGCCTTGGGATACCATACTGATATATGATATGGTGTTTAATAAATTTGATAACATCACTCATCTTTACCTCTTTAAGTGGAATTGCTTCTGCCTATTTCGAGAAGTAATCGGTGATTGCCAGAATAAAACGGTCCCCTTTAACCGAAGGCGGGAAAATCGGACCCATGATGTCTGTTCCCCAAGTTTCAAATGGCCATGACATCGCTGATGGGTGTAAATGTTTAGGAGGCTGGTGCATATAATTTGCATGTAGTTGACATACTTGACACTGTCGGGCGTAATCTACTACGTCTTTTATCATGGTAGGCTAATAGTATCCCATCCTTCTAAGTCGATCGCAGAGTTTAGGACCGGGCTGATGTGCGCTGTATGTCCTATCATGCGCCTCTTTAAGTGCTCGTTCTGCTTCTTTATTGGATAGACAACGGAGTAATAGACCATCGTACGACCGTCGGTACAACATTTATGCTGTAGCGTTGTAGTAAAATCTTGGTGCTCTTCGCCGAATCAAATCCCTTTCATTTACATCTTCAGGTAAGATAACATGTAGAACATAATCGATAATAGGGAAATTCCAATCTCAAGCTTCTGGTTCAACTCTTGTTGAGTGTATTTCTTTGATTTTTGAAGTATAGATTGGTACAATGAGTTGGTGAGTTCTCACTATGATTAATTGTTCCGAATCGGGCGGTTTGGCTAAAGACACTGCCAATGCTGCTAATGCGTCTGCATATGCATTTTGGAGATGTGGAACGTATTCAATAAGGAATTCTTCAAATGAGCTTGCCACCTCGATGGCTACCCGATGATATGGAATCAGATCCTGATTTTTGACTTTGTAGTCTCCTCGTATCTGATTAACTACCAATTGAGAATCACCAAAAGCTTCGAGATATTCGACCCCTAGCTCTTTGGAAAAATTAAGTCCAATTGTTAATGCATTGTACTCGGCCACATTATTAGAGCATGGTTCGGTCAATGAGTATGCTCTAGGTAAGACATGCTTTTCCGGGGAAACTAAAATGACCCCCACTCCTGAGGAAATTTTAGAACATCCGGGTGCGCTCGCCACATTGGTTGCCCGTGAAGCCCCATCGAAGTATAATTGCCACACTCGTTGATGTGAGGTGGTATTAACTTCGTGAGTTTCATCCGGCAGATCGTCGTACAACTCGGCTATATCTTTTGTAGGGTTTTCCACCAAAAGATCGCAAATAGCTTGTCCTTTAACTGATTTTTGTTGCTTAAAGTACAAATCATATTGCGATAAGAGTAAAGCCCACCTGGCTAAACGCCAATTCATGGAGGCTGGTTGGGTCATGAATACTCGGATTGGGTTTATGTTGGAAATGACATAAATTATCTGTCCAACTAAATAATGTCGCATTTTAGGGTTTCGGCCGACGGAGAGTTTTAGGGTTTCGTCTAACCCTAGCGGTCGGAGGTACCAGATTTGATTCTTCTTTTTGCTTGTTTCTTTGTTGAATCTTGGGGAATTTTGTTTCTTTTGATTGATTCTTCCTTTTGGTATAAGGATTTTTTGAGTGAATCTTGTTGAATTCACTTATGTAAAAAGAAAGAAAAAGAAAAAGAGGAAAATAAAAGAAAAAAGAAGTTTCGATTCACTACTTTGTTTGAGTTTTCTTTTGATTGAAGGTCCTTTTGAGTTTTTTTGGTTGATTTTATATAAAAAAAAGTGAAAATATGGCAAATTTAAGGTTTAATTCGATGGACTTGATTGGGCCAATTGATACAACTAATTTTGTGGCTCAGAGAATTTGGGGTGAAAAGTTTCCAATTTCTGATTCTTTTTTTTCAAAGCCCATTTCAAAGCCCAAGCCTTCTTTGGAGGATCCTAGGGTTTGTGAGGTTACCAGGTTTAACAAGGGGGTTGGGTTAGGGTTAAATTCAACGGTTGGATCGGACCCATCTTGCAGATCTCTAGAAGAGTTAAAGGTGGATGTTAATAGAGGAGATTGGGTTAGCGTTGTTAAACGAAACCCTAGATCGCCTCAGATCAAAAAATCTGCTCCTCTTAGCCATCTTTCTGCTGATTTTATCTGACGAAATAGTTTGTGTTTTCGTTGTGGAGGGTCGAAGCATATGGCAAAAGATTGTAGAGATCCGATTGTATGTTTCAGATGTCAAGGAGTTGGTCATGAAGCTAAGAATTGTTCTCGATTTGATAGTGGAGGCCATGGTAATGGAGGTAGAGGTTCTGGTTTTGGGGGTCGTGGTCATTTGGGTGGTAGATCTGGAGGCAGTTTTGGAAATCGTGGTGGTGGAGGACGTTTTGGTCAAAACCCTAATGCTGGTGGGGGAGCTGGTCGGTTGAATCCTTAGCAATGGCGTAGGGAAAGGACGGCCTCAGCTAAATCTTCTTCAAGGAATCAGGAGTTAAGGCAGCAAGATAAAGGGAAAAGACCTCTTTCATCTGTTAATGAAGAATAGGAACATGTGTTTCAATGTCAAGATCATGGACTAGAGATTTTAGGGATTTAGAGGCTGAATTTAAAATTTCAGGTGATCGCCCCCGATTTTCTTCTGCTGTTCTTCGTTTTGAAGGAGAAGTGAATTCTGGGTTACAAAAGTTTAGAAATTTTGCTATAATTTCTTTTGTGGAAGGGGGTAATGTATCGTTAGAAAGACTGGAACTAGATTTGAGAGCTTATTTTCCTTTAAATAAGCATTGGGATGTGAGACTTTTTACTAATGGAGAAGTTTTAGTTAAAATTCAACCGTGGAGGCAAATGGAGGATCTGATAAAAATGGGAGTTATATCTTTAAGATCTTGTAAAATCAAGTTTAGAAGATGGAATGCTTGGGAAGGGAATGTGGTGGAAAAGAGAAATGCTCAGGTATGGATTAAATTGAAACATGTTTCTCCTCATTTATGGAATAGAGAATCATTTGAGTTGATGGTGAAACCTTTTGCTGATTTAGTTGATCTTGATCCGCTGACAAATGCTGCTTTAGAATTTGTGGATGCTGTTGTGTTAGTCAAATGTTTAGAATATATTGATATTCCTAAAGTTCTGAAGATTTTTGTGGGGAAAAATCAGTATAATGTTGATGTTTCTATTATGTTGATTATGGTTGAAAGTGTTGAAGCTGATAAGAAAAAACAGAAAGTGGATCATATAGATGATAATAATCAGAGTTCTTAACAGGATAAATTGTTTAAAGGGAGAAAGGATAGTGGTTCTGGTTCTTCTGATAATAATTCATGGACTGTTAGACAAGATCTACAGAATAATCCATGTGATTCTCCAGCTGCTAGATTGTGGAATGAAGCCAAATCTTTTTATCAAAACAAAAAGCCTGTGTGGGGTAGTTGGGAAAATAAATCTTCAAAAGATAGTGAGGCTGAGCAAGTTCCAGATCAAATGAAGATTTCTAAAAATGACTTCCTGATGGATCAAGCTATGAAAGAAGATAATATTAAGAGTGCTGAGTTTGAGGTGGAATTGAATGCATCTTTGTCCTCTATCATTTCTGAAGATAATGTAGTTCAGGAGGTAAAAGAAAATGTTGCAGTAGAAGAGTCTAACAATAAAGCTCTTATGGTTAGTGAAAATATTGATGGGGGAAATTGGTTATCAATATTTTACAACAATGAGGAAGGAATAGAAAGAGAAGAAGATTTTCCAATTATTCAACCTTTGAATTCCTTACCTCCTGCAGAGCCTAGTCTTAGCTCTAAAGTTGCTTATGTTAGAAGATGCTCTAGGTTTATAGATTATGAACCTATGACTGCTTTGGACAGAGCTACATCAAGAGCTGCTTTGAAAGACTCTGACAAAAGCTCCCATGGAGCTTCTTCAGGTGAAAGTTCTTCCTCCTTGGGTTCTTCTTTTGTTCCTATTCTTTTTGATGTCTGTTCTGATAAGCAGTTAAAAAAATTTGTTGCAAATTGTGCTATTAATCTTGAACCTCAAGGGGATTTTGATCCTTTAAAAAAAGTGAGGCAAATGGAGCAAGAGAGGGCTACTTTTGATTAGTCTTTGGCTATTTGTGTTTGAGGAGTTTGTTTTTATTACATATGTTGGTTACATGGAATGTAAGAGGGCTTGGTTTGAGTACCAAAAGATTTGGTGTTAAAGATTTTTTCCCGTTAAACAAATTTGAAATAATTTGTTTACAAGAAACAAAATTGAGTTGTGTTGATGATAAAATTTTAAATAGCCTGGGAGGCAATGTATTTGAGTGGGTTTGTTTACCCTCTATTGGTGCTTCTGGTGGGATTTTAATTGGTTGGAATAGCAATAAATGGAAGATGTTGCAGGAACATTCTGGAATATTTGTTTTGACTGTGGTTCTTCAAAATAAGAGAAATAGTTTTGTTTGGAACATTTCTTTAGTATATGGTCCAAATAGTAACAGTGAGAGAGCTCTTTTTTGGCAGGAGCTTAGAAATATCAAAAATATTTTTTCAGGCCCTTGGGTTGTGGTGGATGATTTTAATGTTACTGCTAATGCTGCTGAAAGAAAAGGTAAAGCTATTCATAGGAACAAATGGAAGAATTTAATGAGATTATTAAAGAATTAGAGCTGATTGATAGCCCTTTACATGGGAGACAGTTTACTTAGACTAATAAAAGAAGGTTGCCTTCTATGGCTAGGTTGGACAGAGTTTTCTTCAACTCTGAATGGGAAGATGCCTTTCCTTTTTCCAGACAACAAGGTCTGTGCAGTCAATTATCTGACCATGCTCCAATTAGTTTTGATTGTGGAGATAATCAAAATTTTGTTAAAAGATTCAGATTTGAAAAAATTTGGTTAGAATCTGAGGAGTTTATGAAAGGAGTTCCTTTATGGTGGAAGTGTGCACCAAAAAGTTTATCTGCTGCTAAGAATATTATTGGGAAGTTGAGATTCATGAGAAAATGCATAAAAAAATGGATTCATTCCAGTTTTTATAGTGTTAAACAAAAGAAGAAAGATTTGTTGGATAGTCTTTTAGAATGGGAAGTCTTAGAGGAAAATAGAGATTTGGAGGATGATGAATTGATTAAAAAAATGATATTTCTATGCAATTGAATGAGATTTTGAAACAAGAGGAACAGATGTGGAAACAAAGATCCAAAGCACACTGGTTAAAAGAAGGGGATAATAATACTGCTTATTTCCATAAAATTGCTAATGGTAGAAAAAGGAATAATTTGATTGCGTCAATTGATGTAGATAATGTCGTGGTGAGCTCTGAAGAAAGAATAGCTCAAATTTTTTCAAATCATTATGAAAAGATTTTTGGACAGAGAGAACCTTATAGATGTCAGCTGGAGTGGAATAAACTTTTCCCTGTGGCTGAATGGGGTCCTAATGATATTGAAACTCTTTTTACTGAAGAGGAAGTTTATAAAGCAGTATTTGATATGAATGGAGATAAATCCCTTAGTCCAGATGGGTTTCCTACTTTATTCTTTCAAGTTTTTTGGGATACGGTGAAAATAGACATTATGAAGTTGTTTGAGGAGTTTTATGAGGGTAAGTTGGAAATTGATAGGCTCAATTATGCCCATATTGTGCTTATTCCTAAAAAGAATGGGGCTGTCACAGTTAATGATTATAGACCTATCAGTCTTCTAAATGTTATTTTTAAAGTGATTACCAAAGTTTTGACAAATAGATTAAATGCTAAATTAGAATGGCTTATTGATCCTGTCCAATCTGGTTTTATCAAAAACAGATTTTTGCTGGAAGGAGTGGCTGCAGCCCAGGAAATTATTTCTTATTGTTTTCAGAATAAAAAAAAGGGAGGAATTTTATTAAAACTAGATTTCATGAAAGCGTATGATATGTTGGATTTGGATTTTATTATAGAGGTGTTGAAGGCAAAAAAGTTTGGTGTTAAATGGATAAATTGGATCAATTTGTGTTTAAATGGAGGTATGTCTGCCATTAATGTTAATGGTAAGCCTGGGAGGTGGATTATATCCAAAAGAGGTGTTCGTCAAGGAGATCCTCTGTCACCTCTTCTTTTTGTTCTAGCAGCTGATACTTTTACCAGAATGTTGAATCTTGCAGTTGATTCTCAACTTATTGAAGGTCTAGGTCCTTCTAATATGACTCGCAATGTTTGCTGCTTACAATATGCAAATGATACACTGATATTTTTCAAAAATAAAAAGGAACAGCTGACAGTTTTAAAGCTGATTTTATACTGTTTTGAACTTGCTTCTGGTTTAAAAATCAGTTTTAACAAGAGTTTTCTTATAGCTCTTGAGAATAATGATTCTTTACAACAAAGCTTGGCTACTATGTTGAATTGTAAAAGTGGGAGCTTTCCTATCACTTATTTGGGGATTCCTTTGAGGCCTGGAAAATTAACAAAAGATGATTGGTCTCCTTTGATTGAAAAAATTGAGAGAAGGCTGGCTTTATGGAAAGGCAAAACTTTGTCTAGAGGGGGTAGACTGGTTTTAATTAACTCAGTTCTATCTTCGATGCCTAATTTCTGGTTATCCTTTTTCTTATTCCCTTCATGGGTTATTGATAAAATTGATTGGATGAGAAGAAGATTCTTATGGACTGGATCTCTGGATCATAAAAGTTGTACAAATTTGATCAAGTGGGAGGAGATATGTAGACCTAAGTTGTTTGGTGGACTGGGAATTATAAATCTGAAAACTATGAACAAAGCTTTATTAGGGAAATGGTTTTGGAAATGGTTTGAGAATAAACAGGTGCTTTGGAAACAGATCAGTTTTCATAAATACTATGAAAGAAAAGATAGGACAAAATTTATTCATTCAAGTAGAGGTCAGTTATCTTATTTTTGGAAAAATCTTTTTCTCAATGTCGATAGTTTCTTATGCAGTACTCGTGTGGAGGTGGGAGAAGGAAAACATACTTTTTTTTGGCTTGATAAATGGTTAGACTCATATACCCTTTCTTCTGTATACCCATCCCTCTTTATTATCACTTCTTCTCCTTATGCTTCTGTTAGCAATCTGAGGAAAAAAAGGAATAACAACTGGATATGGGATATTAAGTTCAAGAGGCAATTGACAGGAAGTTTGGTTTTTTAGTTTTTGAATTTACTGAATCTTATCAAGGATATAAATTTTGATCAAAAAGAAGACAGCAGAATCTGGTTGTGGGAAACAAATGTTATTTTCTCTGTTAAATCTTTCTATCAATTCCTTATTGATGGATGTTTACGTTCTGATTGTGCAGATATCTGGAAGCTTTCCATTCCTTTAAAAGTGAAATTTTTGGTTTGGCTAGCTTTAAGACAGAGTTTAAATACAAAAGATGTCTTGACTAAAAAAGGAATTCAGTTAGAGCTGAATTGTATTTTGTGTTCTAAAGTTGAAGAGAGTCATACTCATTTGTTTATTGAATGTGAGTTTGTATTCTCACTTTGGAGATCTATTCAGTTCAAATTAAAAATTGGGAAAGACTTCAAAATTAAATCCTTAAAAGAAGTTTGGAATAATTGGACTGCTGGGGGAAATAAGGAATGCAAGTTGGAAAGAGACGTTATCTTTTGTGCTCTTATTTGGTGCATATGGCAGGAGCATAATGATAGACTCTTCTCTAACAAGAAGAAGAGAGCGTTGGAGATTTTGAGCAAGATTATGACTTTTTCTACATTTTGGCTAGGTTCTACAATCACAGATAGAGCGGCCAGATTGTTAGCATGAAGAAGGAAGAAGAATGAGAGACTGGGAGATTTACAGCCAGCTGGAGCTGCAGGGAGGAGAACAGTATCGTGATTCAACTGGATTAAACTCAATTTACAGTACTTTAGTTTACATTGTGATGAGTATGATTGTAGTTGAATATGATACTTCTTTTGTGGTAGTTAAGTTTTCTTTTGGGAGTTTTAATCTCTGTACAAAAGGGTTTTGGTGCTTTTGTATTTTCAGTTGACTTTTGTGCACATTTTTGGTTGGAAATGTGCATTTTATATGTAACAACCAGTTCATTAATTTAGCTGGCTGAATTACTATATAGTAATGCATCCTTTTTCTCAAAAAAAATAATGTCGCATTTTTTGGATTGCAAATACTAGGGCGAGGCATTCTTTCTCGATCATCGGATAACGAGATTCAGCTCCTACCAACGTGCGACTCAGATAATAGACAGCTTGTTCGTGACCGTTATCGTCATCTTGTGCAAGTAATGCACTTAACGAATGGCTCGTCGCTTTGACATAAATCAAAAACGGTCTGCCCGATTTCAGTGCAACAAGAATAGGTGGATTCGCTAGATACGTTTTAATATCTTCGAATGCCTTTTGACATGCTTCATCCCAAATGAACGACACGCCTTTCTTCGTGAGTTTGGAGAACGGTTGACATTTTCCGGATAGGTTTGATATAAACCGACGGATATATGCCAATCGACCCTGTAGCCCTCTGAGTTCTTTAAGATTTCTGGGGGGTTGTAGTTCATGTATCGCTTTTACCTTATCAGGATCAATAAGAATACCTTTTGTAGTAACGACGAACCCAAGAAATTTACCGCTAGATATTCCAAGGAAGGATTTAGTCGGGTTCATTTTCAGTTGATGACTCCTCATAAGATTGAACATCGTCTTCAAATCGTTAATGTGGTCATTTTTATCACGGCTTTTAATGACCAGGTCATCAATGTAGCATTCAACGGTCTTCCGAATGTGCTCTTGAAAGATCTTCATCATTGCTCGTTGGTACGTGACTCCAACGTTTTTCAAACCGAACGGCATAACAGTGTAACAGAAGACACCCAGGGGTGTTCTGAATGTAGTATGCTTTTCATCATCTGGGTACATCTTGATCTGATTATATCTAAAAAATCCATCAATAAATGATATTCTCTCGAACCCGCACGTGTTATCAATAATAACATCCGTAATTGGTAGAGGAAAGTCGTCTTTAGGACAGGCACTGTTCAAATCTCTGAAATCAATGCAGATTCTGATCTTTCCATTCTTTTTGAGGACTGGAACGATGTTAGCTAACCAATCAGGATGTTGTTCTTCCCTGACAAAACCTGAATCAATCAGTTTCTTAACTTCAGCTTCTATCGCCTCCATAATCTGTGGACGAAACCGTCTTTGTTGTTTGACGGGTTTGACATCCGGTTTAATATTAAGTCTATGCATCGCCACATTCGGGTCAAGTCCCGGCATATCTTCGTAATTCCAAGGGGATACGTCGATATATTCTCTGACAAGGGTAATCAATTCTTCCTTCATGTCTGCTGGAAGATCGTCGCTGATAAATATGGGTTTCGGATTGATTTCATCACTCATATTAATCTGGACTACTTTATCCTCAGTAGGAGGTTCCCTTTGTTCGAATCGATCGCCATATTGGATATTCATGTAATATATCCAGGGATCTTCCTAAGTGGGCAACTGATCATCTCCTTCTATTGTGGACGGATCAACTGTCACCATGTTCAACATTAAGGTTTTGAATCTTTCTCCAATGCTTACATCAGAATCCCAGGTTGAAACATCGGATGAATGCCCACTCTTATTTATTAGCTGGCTGATGATTTGTGGATGATTTTCATCATCGGATGACGAAACATAACCTAAGCCCCTTCTATGGCTGTAATAATTATTAGGTCTCCCTTTCGATACATAGGTAGGACGGGGTGGAACCCTGTCTCCTTGACCGAAACGGAGACCTTCACCGAGTGCTAGGTTATATCCTTGCTTCTTCATGTAATCATTTGCTTGTGAACTATACCTAGAGAAATGTTGTACAGGTCCTTCGTCATCTGAGTTGGTGTCCAAGAAGAGATCAGGGGTTAGGGATGGTTTCCCTTTTTCAAAGATTATTTCTTTTTCACCCCCTGTCTTTGCAGGTAGGATTACGGTCGTTCCGAATGAACCTTGAAGATATTTCGTCGTCGTGCAGGACGAACGAAGTGGCATGTGTAAGTCTGGGTTATCATATAGTTTGTGCAATATATCATCGAGACAATACGAGTACTCTAAATCATCATTTATTATTTCATCAGTAAGTTACCAGTTATAACTTTCATCCGACGAATTACCACCGTCAAGATCGATTACAAGAGGTTCAATGTCATTCAATACAAGACATTCAATATAATCGAGCCCGGCTTCGGTGTCAGCTTCTTCTTCGCTGTCCGTGCCATGGGCCGATGGTTCGGTATAGGATTCGGCACCATAGAGAAGGGAGTAAGTAAAGTAATTTTCTAACCCCTTGAATGGTTACTTATCCGCGACCACCGTCTTGACCTCATCGTTAGTGTCGACATACTTCATACACTGATGGAGGGTGGAGGGAACTATAAGATTACTATGGATCCATGGGCGACCCAACAGTAAGTTATAGGAAGTCTCCGCATTAGTCACATAGCAAGTGACTTCTGACTTCTAATCTCCGAGTTGACACTTCACTTGGATTTTTCCTAAAGGTCTTGACCCACTAGTATTGAATCCATAGATGATAGTTCCTGTGGAGGCTAACTTGTTGGCGGGAATTCCGAGGTGGTACATCAATCGTAGCGGCATAATGCTGACAGCGGAACCCGGGTCCACTTGGATCCGATTGACAACGCTCGAGCCAATATATCCGGTGAAATATAGAGGCCTATCATGTTTCGAATTCTTGACTTGCATATCTTCTTTGGTGAAGACGATGCAAGGGAATTTCGTGGCTGCTAGATTGCAATGCTGAATTGATGACTTTGGTTCTTCAGGAGTTGGCTTAATCTGAGTAAGGAATACCTCAGAATTAGCTAAGGCTTCTTGTAAAGCTTCTCTGGTATCTTTCGAGAGGCGTAATAACTCATACAGTGGGATCCTTGCTGGGATATTAGCCAACTGAGTCATAACATCGAAACGGTATTGAGAATTCGAACTTTTCGGTTTATCTCGTCCAATCGGTCGATTAAAACAAGACTGCTTCGGTACTTGAACCTCTTTATGTTAGGGTTCTTTTTCTTTCTGCTTGGTAACTTTTTGAGGTTTCTCGGTTGCTAAGGGTGGGGTTGTAACCACTCCCAGCTCTGTCAAAGTTTTAGTAGGTACAACTTTCACTACCCCCTACTCGGCTAATTGCTCGGATGCGCTTGGGTAGTTGAAACGGTATTCGTTTCCACATCTAGTAGTGAAAACTTCCTGCTCTTCCTCAGAAAGCAGTAAAGCTGAGATCTCTTCATCGTTATATTCGGGAATTGCCGAGGCTCCGTAACAGGACTTCTCTTTTCCCTTGCCTTTTAATTTCCTCTTTGACGTGGATGTTTTCCACTGTTCATCTTGAAGCAAATCCGGATGAACCCAAAGGATTTCGCCGTTGGGGGTCGTGTGTGATACAAGCCCTTTTTGGCGCTGTCCATGAGGGTCATCGTTAATGGTTTGCATTTTGACCTTTGATACTGGCTCGGCTTGAAACCAGGATAAAGGAACCGATCTGAAGCTAATAGACACCGTATTTGCACCTACTTTCTTCTCTTTTGGTTTCGACGTCACGATACTAACATCGATTAAGGTTTATATTTTATCTTTTAAGACATAACACGCCTTAGTAGGATGATGTACCCTTCTGTGATATGCATAATATTTTGGGTTATTAGTCTTCTTCGCTTCTTCTTGGTTTGTAACTGGTAGAAGTTTAATCTTATTGTTATCCAACAGATATTTGAAGATGACCGGAACCTCATCATCTTTGAAAGAATACTCCTTTGGGAATCTGGGCTCTGAGGTCTTAGGCTGCCTCGGAGGTTGTTGATTCTGATGCAGTGCTAATTAGAAAGATGACTGCTACGGTTGTTGTTGTTGCGGCTATTGTGATGTTTGATGCGCATCAACAGCAGCTGTGGATCCTCTTCCTCTGCCTCGAGGGTTAAAGTTCTATTTTTGAGGATTAGCTGGTGGCTGACCCCTCTCCAACTTCTTTCTCCTGAGAAAACGTTCAGCTTGCTCACCTCTCACTATCAACTCTTTCCAAATTTTAGAGGGCACAACCCCCATGACTTCTAATACATCCAACGACAATTATTATGATATGTCTGTAGGATGAATTCTTCTGTGAGTGGATTTTGGCAGTTTACCGCTTTGTTCCGGAATCATTTGACGAAGACATCAACCGACTCCCCATCTTTCTGTTTCTCATCTAACAAGGTGCCAATAGAGACCTTAGTGTCGTCGTTGAAGAAATTTGTGAGGAACAATCCTTCCATATCCTCCTAGCTAGTGATACTCCCGGGTTTAAGATGCCAGTACCAATCGAAGGTAGGCCCACGAAGGGTTCCTACGAATGACTAGACCATCAAGGCTTCATTTCCGGATATTACGCCAATATGCAACTTGAAGTAGATCAAGTGCTGTGTGGGTGAACCCCTGCCATCAAAAGGAGTAAAGTTAATTAAATTAATTTTTGGGGGATAAGGAATCAGATCCTACTCCCTCGGGTACGGGTATGGAATGCCCTTTTTCTTCACTTCTTGGGCAATCATCAGAGCATTGACTTTGCTTTCAAGATCTTGCATCTTCTTGTCCTCTTCCTCATTCTTCTTCCTCATTCTTCTTCAAGTAGATCTGTGGAGGTTGAGTAGATGACTTAAGCGGACCGCTTTCAAAATTGTCTTTATCAGAAGGAGAATCAGCAAAGATAGTCTCATCTTCCTCATTATCGACCTCAGTTATATGTACAGGTATAGCGTTACGCTGGCTAGATTCCACCTTTTGGCTTGATTCCGGTTGGTGTTGTTGAGCCTGCAAATCTTGCATCTGCTCCATTGTCAACTCCATTTAGGTTTTGATTTCGGCTCTAATTTCCTCACGTTGTTTAGCCAATGCTTCCTACAGTATCTAAACTAGTTGATCCGGCGTGATTGCAAATGATTCTCTGACTTGCCCAACACTGGACGTGGTATCGTCCGATGCAACGGCAAAACAAGCATCTAATAGTTCCTTATCTGAAGATAAACCTTCGTGCATTCTCTTGTAGTCTCGACGTCGGTTGGCTCTTTGTTGTAACCGCGACATCCTTTGAGAGAGACCCTGCTCAACTCTCCCTCCCGGAGAGAAATCAAGGTCAGGGTTGACTAATTGTTGCTTTCCTTTGCCGGTCATATTAATAGTGACCTCAGGGAACTCATCTTGTTGAATTGCAGGTTTCTTCTTGTTGAAACACCTCATTTTGGGTTTTGACGCTTCGGTAGAAAGTCTTTGAAATACGGAGACTCTTGTTAAGATCAAGTCAAAGCTCGAATCTCAAGGAATCACACAAAGAACTCAAGTTTTACTGTTCTATCTGCTCTTTCTGCTCTAATTTGCCCGATCCTGTAAATAATGGTCCTAGGGGGGTATTTATAGCCTCCAGGAGAAGTTCAACAAGAAATACAGCGTTTGGGAGAAACTGTGCATGCGAGACAGAGTTTGCTGTCTCGGCGGCCGAGATAGTAATTGTCGGGACAGTATTTGCTATCTTGACTCTCGAGACAGTAAAGTCTATCTCAAAAAATCCAAACTGCCCGATAGTTTCCATTATAACTGCCTTCCCACATTTCAAAATCTGTTATTTTAACAGTTATTCACGTGATTTTCGCCCACGATGTTTTCCACGTTCTTTAACAGTTAGTGGACACGTGTCATGCAATTATTTTAACAATTTTTAACCGTTTCAGAACTGTCTCGCGTGCGAGACAGTAAACACTGTCTCGCACTGTGAGACAGTCAATACTATCTCGCACAACGAAACAGTATATACTGTCTCGCACAGCGAGACAGTCTATACTGTCTCGAGTGTGAGACAGTCGACACTATCTCGATTCTTTTTGAGACAGTGTAAGATTGCCTTTGGTGATCTTTGGACTTTCTCTTTGTTTGGATATCTATCGGCATTTTTTGACGCCTACATATATATATCAGGAAAAATGAATATGGATTTAGAAATCCGAAACCAACTCAAAACAAGGAAAAAAAACTCTCTGTAGGTTTCGCGGTCGACCGTGGCGGTCAACCGGCTGCGGTCAACCACGGTGGTCGACCGGACTGGGCATTTCTAGTTTTTCATGAGTTTGTCGATTATGCATGTTTTGACTCTTTTCTCTCTCATGTATGAACTCGTTCATACTCAAAACACATGGTATTATACTCATATACCATTAAATGATATTTATCATACTAAATATCCATATATCATAATTAATCTCATATTAATATATCATTCAAAAATTATCGGGGTTTTACAGCACTGGGTTAGTCGACTGATATCTCAATGGTCGACTGAGTTGCGACATGCAAGACACATGCACAAACATCCAGCCTTAATCGATCGATCAATACATATGTCGGTCGACTTACCAGAGAAAAATCCCTAGTTTCTACTGACCAATCAATCGACTAGACCTTCTAGCATCGATGTCAAGTGTGCATGATGTATCTCATATCTTGATGCTCAAGAAACACTTACGAGGTGAAGAATAGAAGAGAGTGGTTAATATATCAGATGTAGATCTTCAGGCAGATCTGACTACAATTGAGACACCAGTTCACATTCTTTCTAGGGAGGACAAGAAACTCCGCAATAAAGTAATCTCATTGGTAAAGTACAGTGGAACAGAAAGGGATTTGAAGAAGCTTCTTGGGAGCGCGAATAGGATATGCGCCGCAACGATCCACACCTATTCAAGCATGTATATTGCTAGTTATTGTATCGTTGGTATTCATCTTATCTATATAGCCGCAGTTACACTTCATGTTAAAATGTGGGTATTAACACTAAACACCTAATCATTTGGAACACATGGTGTATACATGAGGGGTCCTTGTGTGGATATTTCACCTGACGTGCTAGTTCTGTTTAATTAGAGGTTAAGTGGGAGTATTCACATTCTAGATGTGAAGTATAAATTTTGCGTATATGATACATACCTTGTGATTGATAATAATTTGCTTAATTTTTGGGACAAAATTCTCTCTAAGGAGGGGTGAATGTAAAATCCTAAAAATTTAAAAATATTATCAAAAATAATGATAAATGAGTTCTTTTATGGTTGGTGAATATTTTGGGATGAATGGATCTATTTGTAATCGACTTGAGATCGATTATATATATATCTATGTGTATATATATATCTATGTGTATATATATATCTATGTGTATATA
>BQKN01057154.1:36599-67070 GCA_022839385.1 Asparagus kiusianus | reverse complement strand
TGTGTGTGTGTGTGTGTGTGTGTGTGTGTGTGTGTGTGTGTGTGTGTGTGTGTGTGTGTGTGTGTGTGTGTGTGTGTGTGGTGTGCGCGCTCTTTAGTTCACCTTAAGTGTGATTTGTGTTTAGTATGTGATTTGCTCAAATATTGTTGTGTGTTGTGATCTACATGATGACATATATCTGTGTATAATTGTTTAAATTTTTTAAATTGATATATACTCTGTAGCATTTTGATAGGGAGAGCCTTTCCCATCTTGTTTATACTTACTCATATTTATATGTATGGGGAGCCTATTGCTCTGTTTCTTCTTATTGTTTTCCCATTTTAATATTGATAAAGGTGGAGAAACAAGTGAGTATCTCGTTTTCTTTTTGTTTACTATTGGTTAAAGTATGTGTATTGCATATTTTTATATTTCTTTTGAAGATTGTTTGTCATCATAAAAAAAGAGCAGATTGTTAGGCCTCATGTTTATGAGCCTATTGTCTAATCAAGTTTTGATTATTAACAAATAATTCCTAATGATGGTTTCTAGTATTTATATTTTTTCCTCCAATATGCATCCAGGTTGGAGGTTGGATGGAATTGGGCGCTAACGATGATATTCAAGGAGGTTGGAAGGAAAATTGGAATGAAGCCACCACAATTCAAGTCAAAGAAGAATCTCAGAACTTGTTTGAAAGGATTTCATCAAAATCATGTTTTTAACGAGTTCGTATTTTTGACGATTTTGTAAAATATTGAACTTTCACAAATGCAAAATGATTTTTTAGAAATTTCTTTTCTAACATGTTTATTTTCATATATATAAACATTTTCTCAAGTTTTACTTTTTTGGGAGTTAATGTGCTATTTTAAATTGATTTTTAGAAAATCAAGTTTTCAGCCAAATTAAGTATCTGAAATATCAAATTTTGATCGGCCGATGAATCAAACTAGTCGACCAACCAGAAGATATTTTATAGCACCTACTTTTTCAGTCTTATCGGTTGACTGATTTCTGGAATCAGTCGACTGAGATTAGTATTTTCAGTTGACTGATGTTGTTTATCAGTCGACTTACAAGTAGCAGTTTTTTAGCCTTCTATTTTACAGTCTACTAGTCGACCAATACGATTTATCAGTCGACCAATCAACAGTCATTTTACTGTAACAGCTAGTTTTTATTGCTTTGTTTGAGAGGCTATAAATAACCCTCAAGTCTTGGTTTTTTACTAAGAGTTTTTCAAGATTGTTTCACCAGTTTGTTTCTATGTTTAAGGGTGTTTGTTTGTGTGAAGAAAGTTTCACAAAGGGAAGGATCTTAATTTCGGTTTTGAGGCGTTCAACCTCAAATCTCTATATCTACATCTCTTTATTTATGAAGAAGTTTTCTAAACTCATTGTCTAGCTAATTTATATTTTGATTATTATATATAAGCTAGATTTAATTGAGATTGATTTCATTTTACTCATTGTTTACACACACAACCACTTGAGCTTAAGTGTTTTACATATTGTATATTTGGGTTGTAATAGTGATCATTGAGTGAGCTTAAAATTTCGTTCTCATTGTCTTAGAGAATAAATTCTTTATATTGCACTTATTGTTGAAACACGTTATAATACACAAGCACACTTAGAGGAGTAGTTGGCGAGAGACCAGGGTCAATTCTAAGAGAAGTGGGTTGGTTGTAAAGCATAGAGAGATGTCATAAATCCAAACACTTGAGGAAGGTGACACGAGTAGTCCAACACTTAAAGGAGTGTGGCTAGTGTAATTGACAACGTGTGTATTGTAAAAAATTTTGGTGATCTTTAGAAACCGTATTGTGTAGTTATCTTTAGATTCAAAAAAGATGTGTCTTTTTTATAAGACTTATTTATACAAAATAAATAGATTAACAATTCCCTAGAAACTCATACAGAGGACGTTTATCACCCGTTGCTTACGTGGGGTCATTGCTTGTGTCGGGGTTTATCCGTGGACCATCACAGATCAGATCAGGTTGATTTCATTGTCTCGCAAAGGAAATAAGAAATTAAAGTGAATGACTGATCAAGGTGAGGCGAACACTATTCTCAAGATCAAATAAAAGTTTGATTTTAAAGGAAGCAGATAACGGGTGCTGAAGTGTTGCAGATCTACCGAACTCCTCCTCTTTATGTTGAAGAGCTCGTAGATATCTCTTCCTCTCTAAAATTTGTGATCCTCTGCTGTTCAAAATGACATGGCTTCGCCGACAGCTCCAAAGTCCTGATCTCCCGTATGTAGAGGCCCTAGGGTTGAATTTATAGGTTTCAAAAGCTCTATTTTTTAATAAGAACGAATGATTTGATCTCATCCTCAGTTATAACCACTTAACCACATTCAAAGATAGCCTCAAATCAGTTGGGGAGGTTCTGGGATGAAATCTTATCGAAAAATAGGCGAAAATAGCTTTACTGGGCGAGAGACACCACTGGTGTCTCGCCCCTGGGCTAAGACATGATTGGTGTCTTGCCCATTGGGTGAGACACCGCTGGTGCCTCTCCTATTTAGGTGAGATGTCGTTGGCATATTTCTACTGTTTTGACTCTAACCCTCTCGTCCGAATGCGAAATGAAGTGATCCAAAATGCATTGGAAAGATGGAGAAGAGATATACAACTTCCCATAGGTGAAATGCACATGGAGTGAGCAAGACACGAGTGATGCTTCATTCTTTGGGGGTGAAATATAACACCCGGTCAAGTTATTTCTATATTATTGTTCCATCCTGTTGACTCATATGCTTTGCCAACTTCCTTCATGCGCTTGTTAGCTTCCTTACGACAACAAATAATCCTACTTGACTCAAATAAATGACGTTCATCATCTTTTCTTTATCTCGAGCTACGTGTGGGAAACTATAGGTAATTTTTGACGCCTACAAACACCTCCTCCAAAGTGTTTCAGTTTCATTCTTTTATAGAAGAGCCAAAAATACTTTGGATGTTATAGGCCTCACCTTCAATCTCTTTAGCATTTTGTTGAAGTGATCTGCGTAGAAGGACCTGTGACTGGCTTCGGTTCTTGATTTCTTCAATTCTCAGTCTATTCAGTATTTTGTCGAATAGCTGATATTCTTCTAGTGCTGCGTTTTTGTCTGACCATTGTTGAAGTCCTAAACTTAAACTAGTGTATTGGTTTCTGATTGTAGCTCGTGTAATTGAATCAACGTTGAACTGGTTATCTTTGTCGGTGATGTGTATCTGAACTACGATTAAAGTCTTGGAAGTATCCTTTGACCTGGAATTTATCCGAGTCTTGTTTCGGTGAAAATTATCGATGCGTTGACTAGCATTGACTCATGGCTACGCGTTAACTGACATTGACTCATGGCTACACGTTGACCAGCATTGACCATAGTTTATTGTGACGCCCCTGGGTTCACACAAGGCTACAGTCCAAGGGGAAACCAAGAATGTCAAACCTGCCATGCACCACACCGTGCAACAACATGTTTCACCATCACAATTAATATCTATCTAGTAGAGTCAATAACAGGTGTAGGTACAAAAGCAAATAAAAGATAATACACGAAAGGCTGATGAAATGATAATAATCAAATAAATATCTCATCATCCAACAAATGGAAATACATAGTCAACGTCTGAATAAATAAAGTGGAGTAGTCAACAAGTCTCAAGTACAAATATCTGACAAGAAGAAAATAAGGCACACCGCCTTTACAACTTCTAGAACAACACTCTCAACTGTCTACATAATCTATAGTGGAGCTCCAACATAAGTATAACTAAATGGCTGAACACTAAGGTGTGTCGCCATCAACCTGCGACTCTCCGGGCTCCTGGCTCGTTACCTAAAATAGGGAGGGACAACGAGCGTCAAAGCGCTAGCGAGTAACATCACAACCAACCCCAAGGGAATAGGGCTCGTTGTTTATGAAAATACAGTCAATACATAATAAGTCTCAAAACATAAGTCTTAAACAAAAAAAGGATTTTAGTATTTAGAAATTTACAACACGAGCATCGATACATCGAGCGAAATAATCCAAACAAGGAAACCCTCATGTATATACCTGATATCTCAAATTGTAAATCCCTAAATACCAAACCCAAAGTCTAATACATAAACAATAATAAAGAGAAAAGCAATCCGTCTCAGAACGTAAACTACTGTGTCCTTTCATAACCAAATAAGTGCCAAGGGTCCGATATTTCATAAGTGTCATGTCCTGTCACAGATAAGTGTCATGCTCATAGCTTAATAACTGGTCAACACATGATTAAACGGGTAAATGTCCAATGCAAGGGTAAAAAAATGGATTATAGTCCAACACGAGGACTGAAATAGATTATAGTCCAACACGAGGACTTTAAGGGATTATAGTCCAACACGAGGACTGAAATAATGTAGTTTTGCCCGCTACTTAGACCAAAAAGTAAATGTCGATGAGATATGAGAAAAGATATATATATGTGCAAATTTCCCACGCCCCCCAGTGCGTACTTCTAAACTTAGTACTCTCAAGTCATCTATCATGCACAGATATATGGCAAAACTGAAATTTAGTATCAGATAATCGAGGCAAAACCCCGAACACATAACAAATATACAGCAATCTAACAGTGCGCAAAACTGGGCGGCGGTCGACTGCATACGGATACATACCTCATTATTCAGCAGAGATATTCACGGTCGACCGGTGCGGTCGACCGCAAAGATGTCGCGGTCGACCGCTCCGGTCGACCGCGCAGAGAGCAGGTGGGCTCTGCCCTTGCTGCGCGCCCAGCGGTCGACCGGTGCGGTCGACCGCGAGGCAGACAGAAACTCAGATCTGAGTTTCTGTCAGCTTCTAAACCTGTAAACTATTCTATTTAACAAAAACTTAGCATAAGAAAATGTCATGATGTAGTAAATCACGGATTTAAACCTTTAAAAATTTTATCACCAAGATCCCATATATATATAAACATGATCTACCCATCGTTAACATTAAAAACAAAGTTTTTACTCCTTTTTAGATATTTTCAGATCTAAATCTTTTAACAGAAATCATTGGTGAGTTTTAAAAATAAATAATACCGCAATTTCATACTTTATGCCATAATGATCTATTAGCTATTCAAAAATACGAATTTGGCTCAATGAAACCCAATAAAACTCAAGTCTTGACATGAAAACAAAAAGGGGGTGTGGGTTGGGCGAGAAGTTACTCGCCTCAGGTGTTGAGAAAAGCCCCAGATCTGTAGGAGGTTGATCCCCTTCGCTGAAATCCTAAAATCCCGCTAAAAATCCTTTGCAACTCCTCCAAAATCACCAAAAACGAAAATCTAGGGTTTTAGGGAGAAGAAGGGGTTAGGGTTACTGATAGCAGATCCAAAAGGGGCTCTCTCGGGTACATAAGCATATATACCAACCCACAAACCCGACCCGAACCTGTTTGAACCCGAACCTGAAAAACCCTCTGATCGCAGATCGGTCGACCGATGCGGTCGACCGTCACGGTCGACCGATGCGGTCGACCGCCACGGTCGACCACCTCGCCCAAAAATATCTACTGGGAGGAAAATTTATAGGCCGGTCACATAACTCGATTCCTCTCACATATAATTACTTAATGGGTTCCCAAACACTGATAAACATGTACATCATATATATATATGATTATCTATCACAAAAGAAATATATATTTCTATTAATTCACACATTTCATTATAAAAAAAAGATTTCGGGGTTTTACATTCTTTCCCCCTTAAAAGAATTTCATCCTCGAAATTCGAAAACTATACGAATCTAGAAATATGAATTGCTAGATAACATATTGAGATATTTACACTTAACGATCTAAAATGATAATATTCTCGCTCAAATCCTAATCTAGTGGAACTAGTATATCGGGCGAAAAATCCAAACAAGGAACCCCCCATACATATACCATGTGTTCCAAAAGATTAAAAATTAAGCGAAAGTATCCTCATTCTAGCGTTAAATGCAAACATAACCAAAGATACACACATAAGTTAAGATATATAATCATAATAAGAATTTATTTACCTACTCAACCAAATGTGGGTAGTCACGACGCATGTCCTCTTCGTGCTCCCAAGAAATCTCCTCAATGCCTCCTCGGCTCCACTGAACTTTCACCAAGGGAATTACCTTGTTTCTAAGCCTCTTGTCCTCTCTGGCAAGAATACGAACCGGAATCTCAATAGTGGTCAAATCCTCCTGAAGCTCAACCTCTGGTGCATCCAAAACTCGCTGTTGCTCCTCATCATGCAAGTGTTTCTTGAGCATAGAAACATGAAATACATTGTGTATACTAGACATCGATGACGGAAGATCTAGTCTGTATGACACAACTCCAATGCGCTCTAGAATCTGAAAAGGCGTAATATATCTCGGTGCAAGCTTCCCTCGCCTCCGAATTGTTGCACGCCTTTCATAGGCGACACCTTAAGCATAACCAAATCTCCAATCTGAAACTCTAGGGGTCTCCGCCTCTTATCTGCATAGCTCTTCTGCCGACTCTGAGCGGCTAGAATCCGCTCCCTGATCAAAGCTACCTTCTCAGTAGTCTGCCTCACTAGCTCTGGCCCAAGCATCAAGCTGTCCTCTGGCTCGGTCCAACATATCGGTGACTTACAAGGCCTCCCGTATAATGCTTCATACGGGGCCATACCGATTGTCGCTTGATAACTATTGTTATAAGCAAACTCTACCAGTGGAACATGATCCTCCTAACTGCCTTGGAAGTCAATGACACATGCCCGCAACATGTCCTCCAATACCTGATTCACCCTATCTGTCTGGCCATCCGTCTGGGGGTGGAATACACTGCTATAAGATAGCATGCTGCCAAACGAGTCCTGGAAGCTCCTCTAAAAATGTGAAGTGAAAACCGATCCTCGATCCGACACGATCGTGTCCGGTACTCCGTGAAGTCGAACTATCTCCCGAATGAAGATCCTCGCATAAGTCTCAGCTGTATAAGTGTTCCTCAGCGGAATGAAATGTGCTGACTTCGTCAATCGGTCCACTATCACCCACACAGAATCATTCCCTTTCTTCGACTTCAGCAACCCCACAATAAAATCCATAGAAATGTCTGCCCCACTTCCACTCTGGAATAGGTAAAGGCTGAAGTGTCCCCGCAGGTCTCTGATGCTCTGCCTTCACCTGCTGACAGGTAAAACATCTGGCCATATAGTCTGCAATCTCTTTCCGCATACCACTCCACCAGAAATGCCTCTTCAGGTCTATGTACATCTTGGTAGTCCCTGGATGTACTGTGTACCGAGTACGGTGCGTCTCATCAAATAACTCCCTCTTCAGCTCTGCACTGGCTGGCATAACTAATCTACCCTTCATCCGTAGACCTTCATCTGCTCCAATGGTCCAATCAACCTTAGGCTCCTTGGAAATCTCCTCCTTTCGGATTTGAATCCAAGAGTCTCCCAACTAAGCCCTGACAACTCTGTCACTCCAAGCTGGCTGCACTAATACAGATCCCAAGAATGCACTGGTTCCTCCAATCTCGGGTCTAAAATCAAACTGGCTAAGAGTGATAAGATCTCTGTACAATGAACACCTCAAAGCCGCAACCCGATGTCGGCGCTTCCTGCTTAAAGCATCTGCCACGATGTTCGCCTTCCCCGGATGATACTGGATCGCAAACTCGTAGTCCTTGATAAACTCAATCCACCTCCTCTTCCTCTGATTGAGTTCCTTCTGAGAAAAGAGATACTTCAGACTCTGATGGTATGTGAATAGCTCAAACTATACTTCATACAAGTAGTGCCTCCATGACTTCAGTGCAAACACCACTGAAGTCATGAGTGGGATAGTTCTGCTCATGCACCCTCAACTGCCGTGAGATATAGGCTACTATCCTCTGAGTCTGCATCAATAGGCCTCCTAAGCCTGCCAATGATGCATCCGTATACACAACGAATGTCCTGTCGCTGCTCGGAATAGTCAAAACCGGCGCTGTAGTCAACCTAGCCTTCAAAATATCAAAGGCCTTCTGGCACTCCATGCTCTATATGAACTGTACACCCTTCTTCGTAAGGCGTGTAATCGGCGTTGCAATCTTTGAGAAGTCCTGAATGAACTTTCTGTCATATCCAGCTAAACCGAAAAAGTTGCGAATCTCTGACACCGTCTTCGGTGGCTCCCAATCAAGAACTGCCGTGACCTTAGCCGGATCCACTGCTATACCCTCTCGACTGATAACATGGCCAAAAAATCTGACTTCTGAAAGCCAAAACTCACACTTGCTGAACTTAGCATACAACTGGTGCTCCAGAAGGGTCCTCAACGCTATCCGTAGATGCTCCTCGTGCTCTGCCTCTGATCTCGAATAAATGAGTATATCATCGATGAAAACGATCACAAACTGATCTAAGAAGGGACAGAATACCCGGTTCATCAAATCCATGAATACCGTGGGTGCATTGGTCAACCCAAATGGCATGACCAAGAACTCGAATGACCCATATCGAGTAAGAAATGCGGTCTTAGGAATATCTATCTCCCGAACCCGCAGCTGATGATAGCAAGAACGAAGATCAATCTTCGAGAAATACTACGCTCCCTGCAACTGGTCAAACAAGTCATCAATCCTAGGTAGTGGGTACCTATTCCGGATAGTGACCTTGTTTAACTCTCTATAATCTATGCATAGCCTCATACTACCATCCTTCTTCTTCACAAAGAGGACCGGTGCGCCCTATGGAGAATGACTCCAGTGAATAAAACCCTAAGCTAGCAACTTGTCCAACTGGGTCTGAAGCTCCCTCATCTCAGCTGGTGCCATGCGATAGGGTGCGCGGGATATCGGGGCTGTGCCTGGCTGCAACTCAATACAGAACTCGACCTCTCTCACAGGAGGTAACCCAGGTATGTCCTGAATGACATCCTGATAATCTGAGACAACTCTAGTCTCCAATAACTCAGCATCCTGATCCCGTCACATCACCTCCTCGATGTATGCCAAAAATGACTCTGCAAACCGGTTGCCCAGATAGGTAGCTACAATCATCTCGGACCCATCGGACGCTCGCAACTTGACCGTCTTCGCAAAGCAGTCAATACTATTATAGTAGGAAGACAACTAATCCATACCAAGGATGACATCGAACTCGGACATATGCAACACTATCAAATCCACTATGAACTCCGACTCGTCTAGACTGACGGTACACCTTCTACAAACGCTCTTCAGAAGCGATACCTCACCTAAAGGGGTGGAAACAGATAGAGGGGTGTCTAGAGGCTGAGCTACGAGCTGGAGTCTAGTCATAAATGCATGCGAGATGAAGGAATGCAAAGCTCCTGAATCGAAAAGAATACGGGCGGGAAGAGAGTTCACAAAGAACGTACCCTCCACTACGGCTCCGCTGGCTCCGTGATCACGGGGAACTACTGCATATACCCTGCCCGTGGCTGAAGACTGCTCTGCTGATGATGGTGGAGAATATGGGATAATCTATCCCTAAGGAATATCCTGAACCGCCCGAATCTGCCCCTCAGTCCTCTGAGTTGCTGGTGGTGCCTCAAGCCTGTTCTGCTGACCCTGACCTCTGCCCTGCTGGCGCTGTTGCTGGTTCGGACCCTTGCCCTACTAGGCTCCTGCTGGTGCACTACGGTACTCCGATGCCTTATGCCCGACCTTGTGACAGTTAAAACAAGACCCCTGGAACTTACGCTGCTGATGCGCTCTCTGATCCTGCTAGGGTCCCTTCTTATAAGAGCCCTGATGCTGCTGCTGATATCCAGAAAAAGCTCTCTTGTTCTTGCCTTTGTCGCTGCTCTGTCCTGTCTTGGCCTACCCTTCATTATCCTTCTGGAACATAGTGGTCTCAATCTCCTGAGAAGTGGCAGCCTCAGCTACCTCCCTGACTGAATAAAATCTCCTCGACACGAGGTACCATCGGAGATTAGGGCGAAGCCCAGCTAAGAACATCTGAGCCTGACGCTCTCCTGTCTGCCACATGCCTGTTAAATGTAGCAACTCCATGAATCTGCTCTCAAAATCTGCAACTGTCATGTCCCCCTGAGTCAATCAGGACAACTCGAGCTCCTTCCCATTCCGTGCTGCAGAAGAAATGTACTGCCCATCAAAGAAGTATGTGAAGTCCTCCTATGTGAGGGTCAGCCTCTGTTCTGGAGTAAACTGGAGTCGGTACCACCTCCCGGTATCTTCCTTCAGGCTGTAGGATGCTAGTCTCTGCTTCTGAACTGAATCTACACCGAGGATATTGCTCACATCCTCCTTCCACTTATGGGCTGCAAGAGGGTCTGGTGACCCCTTGAACTCCGGTGCCCTCATCTTCTGGTACCTCTCCACCATACGGAGCCAAGTCTCCTGCTCTGTGGCTCTATCTAGGACTGCTAGAGGAATGGCTACAGGCGTAACCTCTGGGGGTCTCTCTCTGACAAGAACGACAGGTATCCCCTGCTATTGAGTTATCGGTGGTGGTGGTGGTGGTGTCGGTGGTGCTATATGAGTCGTCACCAACTCCTCAATAGCTGTCATCCGGGCAATAAGAGGGGCCATAAGGTCCACCAAATACTGAGGAGCCTGCTGCGGCTCGGGTGGAGCCTGCTGAGGCTCGGACTGAGCTGGCTGCTGGTCTGATGGAGTCTGTTGTGACTCTGCCTGGCTAGCTCTTCTGGTACGAGGTCTACCACGTCCTGCCATCTCTCTCTTGATGGTAAGAAAAATAAAAATTTATGAGTCAAAATAGACCTTTATAAATAGCGTATCATAATATAATTTTCACGACATATAATATTTGCACAATTACTTTAAACTTATTAAAAAATATTTGTCATAAAAAAATTTTCTCAAATTTTTGAGATATACGCATATATCGTCCTCACTCATACTAGGAAATCCTTGCGGACTCTATACATGAATCCTAAGAAACTCTATCCTAGCTCCACAACTTGACACAGGATGATCCTAAGGATACTGGAACTAGAGCTCTGATACCAACTGTGACGCCCCTAGGTTCACACAAGGCTGCAGTCCAAGGTGAAACCAAGAATGTCAAACCTGCCATGCACCACACCGTGCAACAACATGTTTCACCATCACAATTAATATCTATCTAGTAGAGTCAATAACAGGTGTAGGTACAAAAGCAAGTAAAAGATAATACACGAAGGGCTGATGAAATGATAATAATCAAATAAATATCTCATCATCCAACAAATGAAAATACATAGTCAATGTCTGAATAAATAAACTGGAGTAGTCAACAAGTCTCAAGTACAAATATCTGACAAGAAGAAAATAAGGCATACCGCCTTTACAACTTCTAGAACAACACTCTTAACTGTCTACATAATCTATAGTGGAGCTCCAACATAAGTATAACTAAATGACTGAACACTAAGGTGTGTCGCCATCAACCTGCGACTCTTCGGGCTCCTGGCTCGTTACCTAAAATGGGGAGGGACAAGGAGCGTCAAAACGCTAGCGAGTAACATCACAACCAACCCCAAGGGAATAGGGCTCATTGTATATGAAAATACAGTCAATACATAATAAGTCTCAAAACATAAGTCTTAAATAAAAAAGAAGGGATTTTAGTATTTAGAAATTTACAACACGAGCATCGGTACGTCGAGCGAAATAATCCAAACAAGGAAACCCTCATGTATATACCTTATATCTCAAATTGTAAATCCCTAAATACCAAACCCAAAGTCTAATACAGAAACAATAATAAAGAGAAAAGCAATCCGTCTCAGAACATAAACTACTGTGTCCTCTCATAACCAAATAAGTGCCAAGGGTCCGATATTTCATAAGTGTCATGTCCTGTCACAGATAAGTGTCATGCTCATAGCTTAATAACTGGTCAACACATGATTAAGCGGGTAAATGTCCAATGCGAGGTCAAAAAAATGGATTATAGTCAACACGAGGACTGAAATAGATTATAGTCCAACATGAGGACTTTAAGGGATTATAGTCCAACACGAGGACTGAAATAATGTAGTTTTGCCCGCTACTTAGACTAAAAAGTAAATGTTGATGAGATATGAGAAAAGATATATATATGTGCAAATCTCCGACGCCCCTCAGTGCGTACTTCTAAACTTGGTACTCTCAAGTCATCTATCATGCACAGATATATGGCAAAACTGAAATTTAGTATCAGATAATCAAGGCAAAACCCCGAACACATAACAAATATACAGCAATCTAACAGTGCGCAAAACTGGGCGGCGGTCGACCGACCCGGTCGACCGCATACGGATACATACCTCACTGTTCAGCAGAGATATTCACGGTCGACCGGTGTGGTCGACCGCAAAGATGTCACGGTCGACCGCGTAGAGAGCAGGTGGGCTCTGCCCTTGCTGCGCGTCCAGTGGTCGAACGGTGCGGTCGACCGCGAGGCAGACAGAAACTCATATCTTAGTTTCTGTCAGCTTCTAAACCTGTAAACTATTCTATTTAACAAAAACTTAGCATAAGAAAATGTCATGAGGTAGTAAATCACGGATTTAAACCTTTAAAAATTTTATCACCAAGATCCCATATATATATAAACATGATCTACCCATCGTTAACAATAAAAACAAAGTTTTTACTCCTTTTTAGATATTTTCAGATCTAGATCTTTTAACAGAAATCATTGGTGAGTTTTAAAAATAAATAATACCCCAATTTCATACTTTATGCCATAATGATCTATTAGCTATTCAAAAATACGAATTTGGCTTAATGAAACCCAATAAAACTCAAGTATTGACATGAAAACAAAAAGGGGGTGGGGGTTAGGCGAGAAGTTACTCGCCTCAGGTGTTGACAAAAGCCCCAGATCTGCAGGAGGTTGATCCCCTTCGCTGAAATCCTAAAATCCCGCTGAAAATCCTTTGCAACTCCTTCAAAATCACCAAAAACGAAAATCTAGGGTTTTAGGGAGAAGAAGGGGCTAGGGTTACTGATATCAGATCCAAAAGGGGCTCTCTTGGGTACATAAGCATATATACCAACCCACAAACCCGATCCGAACCCGTTTGAACCCGAACCTGAAAAACCCTCTGATCGCAGATCGGTCGACCGATGCGGTCGACCGCCATGATCGACCGCCACGGTCGACCGCCTCGCCCAAAAATGTCTGCTGGGAGGAAAATTCATAGGCCGGTCACATAACTCGATTCCTCTCACATATAATTACTTAATGGGTTCCCAAACACTGATAAACATGTACATCATATATATATATATGATTATCTATCACAAAAGAAATATTTATTTCTATTAATTCACACATTTCATTATAAAAAAAATATTTCGGGGTTTTACATTTATACTCATACGTTAACTGGAGTTTTGGGAATCAGTTTAACCTCGTGTACCCATCAGAGGTCCAAGGAGATGCAAGTTTATACTCATATACTCATCGGAGTGTACCGTAAACAAGATGTGATTGCATCGGTTGCTCGTCGGGTTGAGCTCTTTTTGTGAGATTTGATTGTAGGATCAGTCGTTGATGCTGAAACAGCTACATTTGCTGAAGCTATCCTAGTTTGCTCGAGTCACGAGACCAACTGATGAAGATGGTGCGTCAATGACTATTAAAGCTGATTAAAGATGAAGCTTGTACGAGTTTTGTGAAGAGAAGCTCTCCGAGCTAAGAGAGCGAATCCGTCGTTGCAAGCTGTTTATCTAGCATAATATTATTTTTATCAAACCTTCAGCCATCAACAAATTTGATGAGCCTTTACCGACTCTTGTTTGAGTCGGACTAGCATGTAGATTGTCTAAGTCCATTCTACATATAACATTATGCTAAGAGAGTTAACTCTCTTAGTGCTACAATATTAAATACGTAAACTTTACTATTATTACGGGAATAGACTACCCGACAACGTGTGTTAGGCGTAGACTTAGGGTTTTTAGCTAACCCTCAGCTCTCAATGGATTTGATGTGCCTTTACTAATTACCATTTGAATCGAGCTTTCATGTGAATTATCTAAGTCCGTTTCACATGTAACAATGTGCTAAGAGAGTTAACTCTCTTAGTGCTGTTAGCCTTTTTGTTTTGATAATGATTCACAAACACCATTATTGGTGCTAATTGTTTATTGAGCTATATCATAGATTACAATTCAATAGCACCTTTATTTAAGGATTGGATGGAATATGAGTTACAACGATGATATCTAAGAAGGTAGAGGCAAAGTGATAAAGTAAAGCTTTCTAAGAGCAATACATACATGATAAGCTTCATCATCATAGAAGCAAATATCAAGACTCAAGCCATGTACTTATATATGAGGGATATTTGCTATTTTATTTTCTCTCTAGTACTTAATGTAGGCAAGTAATTTGTTGATTACATTTGAAGCTCTTGGGATAAAACACTTACACTGTTTCAATACTTATATTTTGACATTTTTACTAAAACAATGATTTTCCAAATACGAGGAACTTTTTGCAAAATTCTTTTTCAAACAAGTTAGTTATTATGTTATAAACTATTTCCAAAGTTTCAGATTTTTTAGAATTTTTTTACTTTTTTTAAAAGACATTTGAAACTCATTTTCAAAACCTATACTGACTGAAAAACTGTTATCGGTCGATTGATGCTTGAGATCAGTCGATTGATGAAACCCGTCAGAATCTTAAAAGTTTCTGCTTCTTATTTGGTCGACTGACCAGTCGACTGATGATCCTGTCAGTCAACTGATGAGCTAAAAATTACTTGTAACGGTTAGTTCATCAGTTAACTGATGAAACCCGTCAGTCGACTGATAAGCTAACAATGGCTAGTTTTGTACAGAATCCTGTTTCTCAGTTTTTGGGGGATTTTGGCTATTTTTTTGGGTTTTGGCTGTTGTCTTCTCTTCCTATAAATACGCACCAACCCCAACCACTTCAGTAACTAAGCGTAATTGAAAATTCTCCTAAGTTTGTGTTTGTTGTTTTAAAGAGCTTTAACTTTCAATTGCTTTCTCATTTTCAAAGCCCACATCCTAAGCTTCACTTGCAATCACTTCTCTTGCTATAGGGCTACTGTAAGAGAGAGTTTTTCTTTGCTTTGTAACTATTGTGAGCTTCATCTCGTGGAGATCTATTGTGTGGTTGTAAGAGATCTCGGTGGAGATAGTGTTGTAGTAAAGTTCCGGTTTCCAAACCAGGTGTGTGGTGGTTTTTCTCCTCGAGAGTGAGGAGTGAGGACGTATGTCAGCGGACCGAACCTCGTGAACATACTGAGTGTCACAATTTAGCATATTATTATTGTGTGTGGTTTGTTAGAAAATTCCTTAATTGCTTTTTATTTGTTCGTAAACCCTATTCACCCCCACCTCTAGGGCCTTTCAATTGGTATCAGAGTAATGTCTCTACTTTTGTTAGGCTTAAACCTGTTAGAGAAAAGATCTAAATGAAGACTTCAATGAATATGCATATGTTAGTGTTAGACTCTAGAGGAGGGGTGATTAAGATCTTATGCTAATCTAATCCTAATTAAATACCAATTAAAATTATATTGATTAATTTGTTCTTGCACGAAATATTTGAGATGGATATGAATAAGAATGATATGAATAAGCACAAATAAAATATACGCTAAGAAAAACACAAACACACGATATGTTTACGAGGTTCGGTCACCACGACCTACGTCCCCACTCCTCACCTCAAGGAGATCTCCACTATCACAATCCGGTTTGGAAGCTGGAACTTCTACACACTCGGTTTACAAGTTTACCAAAAAACTCTCATACAACAAACACTAACACTTTACACACTAAGTATAGGAACCTAGCTTGTGTCCTCCTTCTCAAGTGCTCGGATATAATTTCTCCCTGGGATCGTCAACCGACACCACTCCTATTGGATTCGACCCCGTCTCACGCCTCACACTTCTCTCAGTGTACAAGTGTATTACAAGTGATACTCATAATAAAAGGTTAAATACAATGATTTGTTCTCGATAACAAATGAGAACATAATGAAGCTCACTCTCACTAAATCACACACCACTACCCAACAATATATAGTATGGAAATATTATAAGCTCAATATAATGTGTGTGATAGCAGTGAATAGACAATATGCAACTCAATTAAATATAGCTAAGTTATGAAAATGAATCAATAAGCTATATAAGAAAGAGTTTAGAAAACTGCTCAATAAACAATAAGAAAAGTAGATAATGATAAGGATAGGATCCTCAGTTGGAATTGAAAGCCTCTTCTCGTTGTAGAAAACTTCTTTTGAAACAGACAACCAAAATCAGCTTAAATAGCTCTTAAATAGCTCTTAATCTTTTGTTAAAAACTCACTGTAAAATAAACTCTTGGTTGTTTTGAAAGAAGAAAGCAATGGGGTATTTATACCCACTACATCAGCCAAAACAATATTGAAAAGACCAAAATACCCTCAGAGAATCAAATCAGAATATAGCCGTTGTAATACAATGATGAGTTTGACGGTCGACCGTGAGAAACTAGCGGTCGACCGCGAAGCACAAAATCGAAAAGAACAAATTTGAAAACATAGCGGTCGACCGCGACTGTCGACCGTGAAAGTCTCTGGATGAGCAACTGTCAACCGTCACAGTCGACCACGATCCAATAAAAGGCATAATATGAAAAAGAACTACTGGCAGTCTACCGTGGAGGTCGACCGCAAACTGATACATAGGTTTTTATAGGTTTTTGGCTAATTTTGAAAATACGTTAAAAATATCAAATCAATTCCAAAAATAGTAAAACATTGGGAAAAGTTTCTAAATGATAAAACATATTTTTGGAAATTCAATTTTCGTTTGTGATAACTCATTGTTTTTTAAAAGAGTTCATAAAACATATTTTTCGTGATCACGAAAATTAAACTATGACTTGTAAACTTGTGTATATATATCATGCATACGTTATATATATATTATGAAGTATGAAAGAGATGTAAACATGAAGTAAGAGCTATTATAATAAAGTTTGATATAAAATCATTTGTATGATAGAAAAAGTCAAACTTGTGTTGTGTTTACATATTGAGCTTAAATATAATTATACGATATATGTAAGCAAACTACTCTTATACCTAGGTGAATGCACACACATAAACTTAAATATTTAACTCTTGATTGTCGTGTGTTGAATTCCTGTAAAGATAAAAACAAACCATAAAAACTAGAAAACATATTAGCTATATATTGTTTGACAAATCATCATCAAAACCATAGGGCCAACAGTTAGAAGAACAATCCGCCACTAGGCCACCCCTTTTCACCGGTAGTAACTTTGCCTATTGAAAAGCTAGGATGAGGATTTATTTACAATGCTTTGCCTTGATATCCTAGACATTGTGGAAAAAATATGTCAAGAAACCTAGTAGTGAAATGACCGAGGATGAGAGGAACCTAGTGTTAGACCCTAGAGGGGGATGATTAGGGTCTTATGCTAATCTAATCCGATTTTATGCCAATTAAAACTTATTAATAAATTAATCTTGTAAGATAGATATACAAAATATTATGAGCAAGAATATGCAATATGAATAAAGATATATATCCTATATAATAAAATATATGCAAGAATATATAAACAACACAAGGGTAAACAATCTAAACTAAAGATACAATTGAGATAGAGCAATATAAATAATGCAAATACACAATATGATCACGGAGTTCGGACCTTCCGTCCTACGTCTTTACTCCCCACTCCCAGGGAGAAATTCACTATCACAACCGGGTTTTCTACGCTCCCCCGAATAATGTTTACACCTCACACTCGGTTTTCTAGCTAACCGAAAACTTTACAATCTCACACTTTTGCAATCCCACTTTACACCCTCTTAAGTATTAGTCTCTAGTTCGTGTCTCCCTCAAGTGTTAGGAATTACAATCTTTCTATAGGAATTATCACCTACTACACTCCTCTGGGGATGACCCCGTCTCTCACCACACACTCCTCTCAGTGTACAAGTGTATTACAAAGTGATCTACACAATTAACGCTCACAAATACAAATTTGTTCTTCACAATAGATAAGAACTCAATTAAGCTTACTCTCAATTGTTACAATTCTTCACAACCTAATTATACAATATATGCTAATACAACAAGTTCAATGGTTGTGTGTGTAAGCAATGAGAAAATTAATTATAAATTCAATGTAAACCCTAGCTTGATGAAAATGATAAACAACAAATAATTAATACAAAGCTAGTATTGAGTTTAGAAATTCTTCTCTGAAAAACAAGATGGAGAGATGGATTAAAATGAAGCTTCAAACAATATAGATGATCTTCTCCACTTGTAAGAAACTACTTCACAAACAAACTCTTTTAAAACACACTAAACAAACTTTAAAACCCTTGTTAAACTTGTTAAAAATATTTCTTGAGTTCTTGTAAGAACGGAGGTATAAGAGGGTATTTACATGAAACCCCAAAGCTAAGAGAAAACCAATAAAAGACAAAAAAAACCAACCCAAAAACGACTGCTGGAAATAGCCATTGGAAGCCAATGATAACTTCGGCGGTCGACCGTGGAAAACACGCGGTCGACCGCGAGCAGCTCAGAAACAAAATCTGGGCTCAGGACAACAGCCAGTCGACCGTGACGATCGACTGCAAAACTCTTTGGACTTCATTCGGTTGACCGCGAGCCTCTGAAAAACATATTGAGTCTCTGGACTCGTGGCGGTCGACCGTGGCGGTCGACCGCAAACAAATACATAAGAAAAACAAGTTTTGAAGCAGTTTTTTTATTTTGAAATCCTGTTTAAAAATATCAAATAAATTCTAAAAATTATGAAACTTTAAGAAATGATTGTTGATATGATAATAAACATGTTGCAAAAACTGGTTTTTGAAAAAGGACTTCCTAAATATAAAATATCACCACTTTACAAAAATGTCCAAAACATGAAAATATGAGATACTTGAATTTTGATGTTTTGACATAAACCAAGTTTTGAAACTTTGTAAAATGATTTTATAGACTTGATAATAAATATAAAATATTGTTATGATGTCTATAAACTAGAAACTCAAATATGTATATATATTTTGCATAATATTGAGTTTTAACAAAATGATAAATATCAAACATATATATATATATATATATATATATATATATATATATGTAAGCAAGAATATAGGTTTCATTTTTATATGAACTTGTAAACTAAAATCATGTATGTATATATATAACTATATATATACATAGAAACCAATAAAATATGTGTGTATATGTTATTGAGCTTAAAGTACTTAACACACATAATATAAACTCCTAAACTAGATTACCCAATTTATAGGTCTTCAATAAGCTCGACTTGGTACACTTGCGGATAAAGTTTAAACTTGAATCTTTAACTTGAATTGTGTAGCTTCACTCCACTATTCCACCAACCTCCATTTGATATGATCGTGAATGTTTGATTCCATCCATCCTCTAACTCATTGTTTGCCTAGAATAAATACGAAAACACAAATACTAGACAAACAATATTAGTGGTAAATTATTTGTTAAACATCATCAAAACAAAGAGGCCAACACCTAGCTAACCTTAATATTAAGGCCATGAATGCACTAATTTGTGGTCTTACTCCCAATGAATATAAGAGAGTTTCTACGTGTACAACCGCACATAAAATTTGGGAGAAGTTATGCATCACTCATGAAGGAACCCCCCAAGTAAAGGAGTCCAAGATTAGTGGACTCATGCATGATTATGAACTTTTTAAAATGCTTCCAAATGAATCTATCGATTCTATGTTTTCTCGATTCACTAACATTATAAATGAATTACATGGTCTTGACAAGGTCTTGGAAAATCAAGAGATGAATTACAAGATTTTTCGCTCTTTGACGTCGACTTGGGAACCTAAAGCCACGACCATCGAAGAAGCTCATGACCTCTCAACTCTCACTCTTGATGGTCTCATTGGCAAGCTCAAGGTATATGAAAAGAAGATCAAGGAGAAGGAAGAAGCAACCCCAAAAGCAACCGAGGAGCCACCCTAAAAATCAAAGACTATTGCACTCAAGGAAGCAATTGATGATTCAACCTCCTCGGATAGTAAAGTTGATGTCCCTAGAGAAGTGTCACACCTCCCTAGAAGGATATCAAAATAAATAAATTTTTTAAGAATCGGTCTAATAACAAATTTTCCTTCTCGTATAGGTAAATGCTTCGAATGCAACGAGCCGGGATACTTAGCCAAGGATTGTCCCAAGCTTAAGGAAAAGTATTTGAAGTACAAGAAGAAGAAGGCTATGTATGTCAGTTGGGATGAATCCGAACCACGCGATTCGGATAGTGAAGATGAGGGCGCCAAGATTGCTCTTCATGACTGTAGGTAGGAAAAATTATAATGAAGAGAATAAACGAAAATTGAATTGAATTCCTTTAATTCTGATTACAACTTGATTACAAAAGAGAAGAAAACAAATTGGGTTTTCTCCTTTGTTTAAAACTGGGTTCTTCACGGTGGCGATGGAGTGCCTCCCTCGAATGCTCACGTCGAGTTTGCTTCTCGTTGACGATCCGACGTCTTGTTTCACTGGAACATGATCTTCTCCTCACGATTTGACGTTGTGGAGAACTTGCGTAGCAAGTTTTAGAACTCTGGACGAGTTGATAATTCTGAACGAGTTTTGAAGAACTCTGTAAAAGAGTTGTTTTGAACCGAAGATCGGTTGTAAGCCAAGGATGAAGAAGCTCCTCGTTGCAGATCTCCCAAGCTCCAAGAATGCTCCAAAGACCCCTTCTGCTGCTGCCAAACCTCAGATCTGGAAGAGCTCGTCGAAAGGATGCCCGAATATCCTCTCCTCCCTGATCCAAAAGTCCAGCCAAAAAAGAAGGACCTGAACTCAGTTGAGTTTACCCCTATTTATAGGGAATTAAGGGGTGTAACCGCCCCCTTAATTCTCTCCATAATGGGGTTGAGAGGGGTGTAACCGCCCCCTTAATCCGCTCCCAAGTGGGGCGAAAATCCCTCAGATCGTGGAGGGAAAACGGTTCCTGCAACCGTTCAGCTCTTGCTTGAACGAGTCAAACGCCCACGTTATCGTTCGGGACCCTAAACTCGCGTCTTAGAAATGAGACGCGAGGTTGGGTGTTGGCTGAACATCCAGAACGCGAGGGTCGCTCGTGTTTGCCTTACTGCAGCTTGGAAACGCTGAGGTCGGGTGTTGGTTGAACCTCAAGAACGCGAAGGTCGTTCGCGTTTGTCTTGTCGTAGCTTGGAAACGCGAAGGTCGGGTGCACTTCCAGAATTGTAACGCGGGGATGACTTCCGCGTTTTAGAAGAAGTTGGTTGGCTTGTAACCTCTTCTGTAGAGCATTGCAAAGACCATTGTTGAGTGATCTTCACCTTGGCTGCTCGAAAATATGAGAGTTGTCAGATTGTAACTCCCGATGTTGATTGTGAAGACTGTTGATAAGAGCTTTCATCAGTTGTCGTGAAGGTCGTCAGATTGTAACCTTCAGCGATCTACGTGAAAGTCTTCAAATTATAGCCTTCTGGAAGTCGTCAGATTGTAACTTCCATCATCGGTGTTTGATGGGGGATAAGCTATCTATTGTGATTTTTAGACAGTCTACAATGACCCAAACATTTGTTTCATGGCTCATAAAGATGAGGTACAATCCGAAATCGAAAGGGATCTCTTTATATGCAATGTGAACTAGAAGTGGCTTTAGAAGAATTAAATTTTGAATTTAAAAGATTAGCAAAAGAATATTCCTCATTCAAAAAATTACATTTTTCTTGTGACTCTAAGTTTGAACAACTAAAATCCTCTCTTGCTCTAAAAGAAGAAATGATAGGAGATCTAGATTTTGAAAACAAACAACTAAGGTCTAAAATTGAGAGATTAGAAATTAAAAATAATAGAATTAAATCTAATCATTCTTACTCTAGTCATCATCATGTTGATAGAAAATGATATCATCAATCTCATGCTCCTACATTGTGGATATATTGCATGAAATATGGTCATATCTCTACTCATTGTTGGATAAAAAATAATATTAATCATTATGAGTTAATGTGGGTACCTTAGGGTACCAAAAATACTAATATTCAAGGACCCAATATTTGGGTACCAAAAGGTTCTACAACTTCTTCATATGTAGAGAACTTCTCGCACAAGACGTAAGGAGTTGTGGTATCTTGATAGTGGTTGCTCACATTACATTGACGGACAACAAGGAACTATTTATAACCCTATCAAGGATTGAAGGAGGCAATGCCTCCTTTGGTGATGGTGAGAAAGGTAAAATTGTAGGTATTGTTAATATTGGTAAGATACCCTCTCCCATAATTAAGGATGTTTATTTTGTTAAAGGACTAAATCATAACCTTCTTAGTATTAGTCAGTTAAGTGACAAAGGCTTTGACATTTCTTTTAAACTGGATAAATGTATTGTTAGTATGAATGATAAAATCATTTTTGTTGCCTTTAGAAGATCTAATGTTTATATTTTTGAGATGAATGAGCCAATAGATCAAGATGTAAGATGCCTTTGCTGCGGTGAATGGGGATCCTTAGATTTAGCACAAGAGACTTGGACATGCTAACATAGAGCTAATATCTAAGCTATCCAAGTAAAACTTAGTAACAGGGCTAGCAAATCTAACATATATTAAGGATTCTACTTGTGAGGAATGTGCAAAAGGTAAACAAACTAAGAATTCCTTCAAATCCATAAATGAGGTGTCCACTTCTAAACCTTTACAATTAGTGCATCTTAATCTCTTTGAACCCATGCGTGTTGCCTCTCTAGGAGGAAAACACTATATTTTTGTTATTGTTGATGATTTCTCACGTTTTACATGGGTAATTTTTCTTGTAAATAAAGATGAATGTTTTGAAAAATATTCTGATTTTGTAAAAAGAATTCAAACTGAAAAAGATTTGAAAGTTGTTAAGATAAGAAGTGATCATGGTGGAGAATTTCAAAATAAATTCTTTAACGATTTTCATGCTCATCATGGTATAACACATGTGTTTTCCGCTCCTGATAATCACATTTTATTATAATTTTATACCCACATTATCTATTTTATATGAATAAATATACCACTAATAATTATTTTTATCTTTAATTGTAGGTTAATCAAAAATAAAAAGCCTAATATCTCTTCTCTCAACAAAGCCTATGAATTAATGAAGAATATATGCAAATAAATGAAAGAGCCCAAGCCCAAGTCCAAAAGCCCAAAGCCAAAGCCAAATGAAAGAGGAAATCAGCGGATTGCAAAAGGAGGGATATGGGTATCGATGCCAGCATCGATACCCGTATTGATACCAGCATCGATGCTAGTATCGATACCTATGTCGTTTTCTTACAGATCAATGGCTGAAATTTGCTTGTTATGGATAAGATTTTAATCCAATGGCTCTCATTCACTGATGTTTACTATAAATAGGGGTAGAGAGTGAGAGGTTGAGGGTGTGAAAATTTTTGTAACTCCATTTGAAGAGGGGGGCCACTCTTAATTGAGAAGGCCTTCAAAATTTATAACTTTTGTTATAATTAATAAAATAATTTTTTTACCACTTTAAATATTTTTTCTCTTTGTTGGATGATGAAAGATGGAGATGAAGAATTATTTAGAGGTTTACATTTTTTTTATTTTTCTCTTTTATTTCTTTTTTATTGCTTATTAGTTTAGATTTATTTCTATGTTTGTAGTTAGATTTTATTTTCTTATTTAAATAGCCAAGAGGTTAGAACCCTCTTGTCTAAGGTTTATTTCATGCTTATAGAGTAGATTTATATTTTTGTATTTAATTCTTGCAATTTATTTTATAGTTTATATTTTGTAATTTATTTTGTAGTTAGATTTTAATTTCTTGTGCTATTCACTTTGAGGCTAGAACCCTATTGGGTTTAGTTTTTCTTTTTGTTTATTTTTATTTTCTTTGATTCGTCTTTAGGCTAGAACCCTATAGGAAATCGCTATTTTATTTTCTTATATTGTTCACCTTGAGGCAAGAACCCTCTTGGGTTTAGTTTTCCTTTTTGTTCATTTTCATTTTCTTTGATTCGCCTTTAGGCTAGAACCTCTAGGGAATCACCTTTTTCTAAGAAGTGGATTCAATTCTAAACTACTCATATCTTTAATTGAATTCAGCATCTTTACTTTCTTAAATTTTGTTTTTATTCTTAAGTTTCCTTTTTGATTCTTGATTTTATTCATCTTTCTTTTTCTCCTTGTGAAAATCATTCATTCTTTGTCACATCTACTCTCACTTATATTTTGTGCCAAATTATACACTATCACCTTCACTATCTCTCCACAACCATATTTACTCATCACTCCTATTTGTCAAGCACACAATATAATAACCAATTTTAATTTTCTCCTATAAAACACCTTCCTCGTGGGATCGATAACTTTTTATACTATAACTTAACATGGTTGTGCACTTGTAATATTTTTAGTACATGTTTATGCCGCATCAAGTTTTTGGTGCTGTTACCAGGAGGGTGCTTAAGTTGGTTTTAATTATTTTGGTTCTTTAACTTGTGTGTTTCTTATGAAAGAACTACTTGGAGATTAAAGATCAAGGATTGGAGATTAAGTATTTGGAGATTCTCTTGTGGTAAGCCTTCTTCCTAATATTTTCAATTCCACATCTTTAGCTAGTTTCTCACAATTAGTGACAATTAGGATCTAAAAAAAGATTTTATTTTCGTTGACCATAATAAAATTCACCATCCACTTTGACATTGACTAACAAGATAATAAATCCAAATAATTTTCTCCCTTCTCATTTGTCTGATTGTTAACCCTAAAAAAGATTTTATTTTTACCATCCTTTTTAGTCGCTTTTAATTCCTAGGGTTGCATTTCATATAGTTAGTAGGAATTAACCAAAGTGATTTGAACATCTTGATTTGGCATACACTTAAAAATATTTTTAAGGGCAAAATCCCATAATCAAGATAAGGTGAGGGATATCATCACCTTTTTCTTAGCCCAAAAATCACAAATTCCTCACTACACAACCCAACCCTAATAAAACTCATTAGACGTCGGCCATAAGGAATCGAGCTCAATAAGGAACAAAGAATCTTTAGGTGAACCGATTTAAGTTTTCTTGGATTAGTTGGTGTCTAAGGTAAGGTTTATGAGTTGCGTAAAGAACTCTGCAAGGAACGAGGTACTTAATTAATCTCTGATCAACCTTTGTTCCTATCCTTACTTGGCTAACTAACCGAGTAAAACTTTTATCTTTTTACTTAAGGAATTGTTGGTTAGGAGCTGGTCTAGCTAGGTTAGGTTTAACCCTAGAGTTAGCATGATTGAAAAGTGATTGTTTATTATTTTTTTTCCTTTTTTTTTAAAAACTAACTTTTATTTTTCTTTAAAAAAAGTATAAAAAGGAATTGTTTTTGGTGCATGCAAAATGTGGATTAGGGATAATATATATCGACAAATTCGTTTTGAACAAATGGCTAATCCACATGTTTTTCAAAATTTATGTTATCCTAATAGGATTGAAATCCCCAATGAAGCTCGGGAGTTTGTAGAGAGCCTATCTTAGTATTCGATGAATGATCCAATTTTTCCAACCTACAACCCAGGTTGGGCAAGTTACACAAACATTGCATGGAATCAGGGAAAGCACTACGAAACTCAAAACTTCACTCCCTCTTCGACCTAACATTTGCCTAGGGGAAATACAGTTCCTTTAAATTCTCATCCATAATTTCAACAACCCAGTCTGTCACATCAAAATCAGTCTCCTCATCATCAAGCTGTAACTCACACTCCTCTTGATACAGATCATGATGAACGTCTTAATATTTTGGAATAAGGTTTTGAAATCATAATTAATGCCTCCACACTAGCCACACATATGTTAACTCAAACATCCTACACGATGAACTCCTTTATGCAATCAACTGAACTCATACTTAACTCTAACACTCAAGCCATAGCTAGATTAGAAACTCATATTGATCAACTAGCTAGTGTCATGAGTGAAGGAGAGGAAGGATAAATTCTGAGTCAACCCGTGGCCAATCCTAAGGACGCTCAAATGAATGCACTACAGTTAGGAAAACAGGTCGATAATCAGGAAAGAACACATTTAAGCCAAATTATTGTTCCAATTCATTCTCCTTCTGATAACTCAATTCAGGAAAGACCAGAGGAAGAAGAAGAAGAGTCAGATCTAAGTTTTGAGAAATTTTTTGGTAAGGAGCTGAAAATATTAGGAGAAGCAGATCAGGTTTGTCAAAATAAGGAAACTGTGTTAAACAATTGCTGCTTTGATCTAAATTTTTAAGAACTCTTTCTTGATGAACTAATTTTTTGAAAATAAACAACAACCAAATTTTTACACATCAACCATGAATCATGGGGTTGAGGAAATTGTTAAAGAAAATTTGGTTATTAGAAAACAAACATTCATAAATCAAGAATCTAAGTTCAAAACGCATGACGCCAATAAAACCTACCATCCATTGCGACAAGAATTATTGAACACCCTGATATGCTTGGAATTTCAGCACAGTATTGATTATATCATTTTGAATTTGTTTAAAACTTGGGGAAGAATTTTCAGCAATAAGGTAGGATTCAATGTAGAACATGAGCTCTTCATGTTGAATATTTTATTCAACATTATTTATTTTGTTTATTTCAGCATAATAAAATCTTCTCTTATTTTAGAGTTTCTTGTTCAGTTGTACAAAAAAAAAGATAAAAAAGAGAAAAAAAAAGAAAAAAAGAAGAATAAATTTTTGATTCTATCCTCCTCAAACCAAAGGTAATTGCATATTTTTATCAACTGATCAAATGTAATTTCTTTACTTATTGTCTGCTTTACTTTGTGCATCATAGAGTTTGCATTGAGGACAATGCAAAATTTAGGTGTAAGGATGGGAATTAGTTATTTTTTCTCTTTATTTTACATTTTTAGTTGTATTTTTATCACTTTTCCCTTTACCTAAAAAAAATATAAAAATATCGTCACTTGCCAAATTAGTAGAGTTATGTAATAATTAATTTATTTGATAAATTTTAAATTTTTTAATCTCTAGTTTGTTATTTACTCAAGTTTACCTTTTATGATAACTCTAAATAAATTTCTTAAGAAATAATTTTCAAAGTAGTATACTTTACTTAAGCCTTAACTTAGATTTTTATTTAAAATAATGGAATTTATGCATGCTTAGCTTAGAGTTAAAAATAATTTTTCAAACTGTCTTGACTTACATATTTTTCAGAATTTATATACATATATAAAAAAAATTACAAAAGAAGAGTAAGAAAAATAGGCACCAAAAGAAAAAAAAAGAAAGAAAGAAAGAAAAAACTCTTGAATTCAAGGTGATTCTATCTTATAAAGCCTAAGCTAACTGAGTAATAAAGTCTAAGGAGTATTTTCATACTTAATGACCTAAGCCTAATTGGGTTGAGTTCCATTGGCCCAAAACTCGTTAAATGGTCGATTAGAAAGCCCGTTAAAGTAGAAAAAAATCACCAAGGAAGAAAAGTTTAAAAAATAATATAAATAAAAAAATAAAAATACTAATAAATGTTATTTATATATATATAGTTATATTTGTATATATGGTCTTGGAAAATATTTTAGATCAAGCAACTTGAATATTGTTTTAAACAAAGAGTTAGCATGTTCTTTTCAAAACTTTTAAATTAAATTTCTAAGTTTGGCTTGGTTTTCTATTGCTATAATGAGAAGATTTTCTAGGAAATTTACCTTAGAGTTATATATACAAATATTTTCTTGAGTAATAACTAGCTTCAATTATCAAGTAAATTTAGTTATTTACTAACTTCTTTAATTTGACAAGTTGACCGAATTTTGTGGGTATATTCATTACAAACCCTCACAAGACTACAACTCGTCCACTAGGGTAATCTAAGGGTTTAAAGGCTTGTTGTATGCACTAAATACAATCGCGATTCCTACGAAAGTGAGTTAGGTTTTCTTTCCTTTTTTCCTTCTTTGCTAGAGGACTAGCAAAAGTTTAGGTGCGAGGGTATTTGATAATCATATTTTATTACAATTTTATACCCTTATTATCTATTTATATAAATAAATATACCACTAATAATTATTTTTTTCTTTAATTGTAGGTTAATCAAAAATAAAAAGCCCAATATCTCTTCTCTTAACAAAGCCCATGAATTAATAAAGAATATATGCAAATACATGAAAGAGCACAAGCTCAAGTCCAAAAGGGCAAAGCCAAAGCCAAATGAAAGAGGAAATCAGCAGATTTTAAAAGGAGGGATATGGGTATCGATGCCAGCATCGATACCCGTATCGATACCAGCATCGATGCTGGTATCGATACCTATGTCGTTCTGTTATAGATAAATGGCTGATATTTACTTGTTTTGGATAAGATTTCAATACAATGGCTCTCATTCACTAATGTTTACTATAAATAGGGGTAGAGAGTGAGGGGTTAAGGGTGTAAAAATTTTTATAACTCTATTTGGAGAGGAGGGCTACTCTTAATTGAGAAAGCTTTTTAAATTTGTAACTTTTGTTATAATTAATAAAATAATTTTTTCACCACTTTAAATATTTTTTCTCTTTGTTCGATGATGAAGATGGAGATAAAGAATTATTTGGAGGTTTTCATTTCTTTTATTTTTCTCTTTATTTCTTTTTTATTGCTTATTAGTTTAGATTTATTTCTATGCTTGTAGTTAGATTTTATTTTCTTGTTTAAATAGCCAAGAGGCTAGAACCCTATTACCTTAGATTTATTTCATGCTTATAGAGTAGATTTATTTTCTTGTATTTAATTCTTGTAATTTGTTTTGTAGCTTAGATTTTACAATTTATTTTGTAGTTAGATTTTAATTTCTTATACTATTCACCTTAAGGTTAGAACCCTCTTGGGTTTAGTTTTTTTTGTTTATTTTTATTTTCTTTGATTCGCCTTTAGACTAGAACCCTCTAGAGAATCGTCATTTTATTTTAATATACTATTCACCTTGAGGCTAGAACCGTCTTAGGTTTAGTTTTCCTTTTTGTTCATTTTTATTTTCTTTGATTCGCCTTTAGGCTAGAACCCTCTAGGGAATCACCTTTATGTAAGAAGTGGATTCAATTCTAGATTATCCATATCTTTAATTGAATTCGCCATCTTTACTTTCTTAAATTTTGTTTTTATTCTTAATTTTCCTTTTTGATTCTTGATTTTAGTCATCTTTCTTTTTCTCCTTGTGAAAATCATTCATTCATTGTCACATCTACTCTCACTTACATTTTGTGCTGATTTATACACTATCACCTTCACTATCTCTCCACAATCACATTCACTCATCACTCCTATTTGTCACGCACACAACATAAGAACCAATTTTAATTTTCTCCTACAAAACACCTTTCTCGTGTGATCGATAACCTTTTATACTATAACTTGACACAATTGTACACTTGTAATATTTTTGGTACATGTTTATATGCCGTATCAGCTCTTAGAACACCTCAACAAAAATGGTGTTATTGAACGAAAAAATAGAACCATACAAGAGATGACACGCACAATGTTGAACTCTTATGATTTGCCAAAATACTTTTGGGCGGAAGCCGTTAATACGGCTTGCCATGTTTTAAATCATGTTTTAATTAAATTTTCTTTCAAGAAAACTAATTATGACCTCCTTTATGGAAAAGATCCACAAATTGGGTATTTTCATGTTTTTGGTTGTAAATGTTTTATCTTAAATACTAAACACCACCATGATAAGTTTGATTCAAAAATTCATGTTGGTATATTTTTGGGATTTGCTGCTAGAAATAAGGCTTATAGGGTTTTTAACAAATGAACACTCGTTGTTGAAGAGTCTATAAATGTTAGTTTTGATGAATCTAATATTGGTTTTCAATATAGTTTGGCTAAGGATGATGATGATGAGATTGAGGATCAAATGGAACTATTGCAACTAAAAGACAAACCCTCAACGGAAGCACCAAATGATGGGAGGAGCAAAAATGAATAAAATCAAGAAGAACTACCCAAGGCTTGGAAATTTACATCGGATCATCGTAAAGAACAAATTATAGGGAGCCCATCCAAAGGTGTTTTGACTCACTCAAAAGCTATGAACGAATGTGGTAATATAGCCTTTTTATGCTAAATAGAACCTAATCGTATTGATGATACTTTGAAAGATGAGTTTTGGGTTTTAGCAATGCATAAAGAATTGAATAATTTTTAAAGAAATAATATTTGGAAATTAGTTCCTAGACCAAATAATACTTCTATTATTGGAACTACATGGGTTTTTAAAATAAGCTTGATCAATTTGGCATAGTTACTAAAAATAAAGCTCGTTTAGTTGCCAAAGGATACAATCAAGAGGAGGGTATAGACTATGATGAAACTTTTACACTAGTTGCAAGATTATAATCTATTAGGATGTTTTTGGGCTCTGCTAGTTTCAAAAATTTTAAATTATTTCAAATGGATTTAAAAAGTGCTTTCTTAAATGGTTTTATA
>BQKN01057154.1:1410-36499 GCA_022839385.1 Asparagus kiusianus | reverse complement strand
GGATTATATTGAGCAACCCCCCGGCTTTATTGATTCATCTTTTCCAAATCATGTGTACCGAGTTCAAAAAGCTTTATATGGGTTAAAACAAGCTCCTAGAGCTTGGTATGCTCGCCTCTTAAGTTTTCTCATTAAAAATGGTTTTACAAAAGGAATAATTAATAATACTCTTTTTGTTAGAAAACGGAAAAATGATTTTATTCTAGTTCAAATTTATGTGGATGATATTATTTTTGGTGCCACAAATGAATCTTTGTGCAAGTATTTCTCTAAAGTAATGCAAGATCAAATTGAGATGAGTATGATGGGAGAGCTCACCTTCTTTCTCGGCCTTCAAGTTAAACAATCCAATGATGGCATATTCATATCACAAAGCAAATACGCTGGGGAGTTAGTGAAAAAATTCGGGATGGAAAGCTCAAAACATGCCCCAACTCCAATGAGCACCACCATCAAGTAGGATGAGGATGATAGTGGTGAAAAGGTAGACCAAAAGCTATATCAAGGTATGATATGTAGTCTCCTTTATCTCATCGCTAGTAGGCCGGATATCATGTTTAGTGTTTGTGCATGTGCACGTTTTCAAGCCTCTCCTAAAAAATTTTATTTGATTGCGGTTAAAAGAATTATTAAATATGTTAATGGCACAATAGATCTTGGTTAATTTTACCGTAAAAATACTACTTTTGATCTTTATGGTTTTTATGATGCCGACTTTGCCGGTTGTAAGGTAGATCACAAGAGTACGAGTGGTACATGTCAATTTTTGAGTAACTCTCTTGTCTCTTGGGTATCCAAGAAACGAAATTGTGTTGCCTTGTCCACTAAAGCAGAATACATTACCGCCAGCTTGTGTTGTGCACAACTTTTGTAGATGAAACTAAATTTGGTTGATTACGATTTGTATTTTCAATATACAAATTTTTTGATAATACTAGTGCTATCATTATTTTAAAAAATTCTGTTTTGCATTCTAGAACCAAGCATATAGATGTATGCTATCATTTTTTATGTGACCATGTAGAGCGGAAAGATGTATCCCTTATTTATATTGATACTAAATTTTAATTAGCGGACATCTTTACCAAGCCTCTTAGTGAAGAAGATTTTTATCGCATAAGAAATGGTTTGGGCATGTGCATTCTTTGACATTGTTTATTTGTTTTGATGTCATTTTCATATCCTACTATTTTCCTTTACACACTTAATGACATACCATGCTTAAGCACACACGGGTACCAAGAGGAGTGTAGAGGTGAGAGACTGGGGTTAATTCCAAGAGGAGTGGGGTCGGTAGTAAAGTATAGCGAGAGGTAGTAATTCTGAATGCTTGAGAAATGTGACACGGGTAGGCCAATACTTGAGGTGCATTGTGTGGGTTTTTGCATGCATATTGTATTTTTTACCCTATTTTTGATGGTGACAAAGGGGGAGAGAAATAACCTCATTGTGCACATAGTTAAGGGGAGCCTTATAGATAGGGGGATCAACTATCTATAAGCCAGATAATCAACTTTATTTGCTCTTGAATAATGGTTGTTTGTCATCATCAAAAAGAGAAAGATTGTTAGCCTTTTTATTTTGATGATGATTCACAAACATCATTATTGGTGCTAATTATTTATTGAGGTATATTGTAGATTACAATTCATTAGTACATTTATTGGAGAATTCGATGGAATATGTGTTATAACGATGATATCTAAGGAAGTAGAGGCAAAGTGATGAAGTAAAGCTTTCTAAGAGCACTACATACATGATAAGCTTCATCAACATAGAAGCAAATATCAAGACTCAAGCCATATACTTATATGTGAGGGATATTTGCTATTTTATTTTCTCTCTAGTACTTGATATAGGCAAGTAGCTTGTTGATTATATTTGAAGCTCTTGGGATAAAACACTTACATAATTTCAATACTCATATTTTGACATTTTTACTAAAACAATGATTTTCACAAATACGAGGACCTTTTCTTAAAATTCCTTTTCAAACAAGTTTGTCATTATGTTTACAAACTATTTCCAAAGTTTCACATTTTTTAGAATTTATTTACTATTTTTAAAAAATATTTGAAACTCATTTTCAAAACATATACTGGCTGAAAAACTGTTATCGGTCGGACTGATGCTTGAGATCTGTCGACTGATGAAACCCGCCAGAATCTTAAAATGTTTCTGCTTCTTATTTGGTCGACTGACCAGTCGACTGATGATCCTGTCAGTCAACTGACGAGCTAAAATTGCCTGTAACGGTCAGCTCATCAGTCGACTGATGAAATCCGTCAGTCCACTGATAAGCCTCCAACGACTAGTTTTGTGCAGAATCCTGTTTCTCGGTTTTTAGGGGATTTTGGCAGCTTCTTTTGGGTTTTGGCTGTTGTCTTCTCTTCCTATAAATACCCACCAACCTCAACCACTTTAGTAACTAAGCTTAGTTGCAAAATCTCCTAAGTTTGTGTGTGTTGTTTTAAAGAGCTTTAACTTTCAATTGCTTTCTCATTTTCAAAGCCTACATCACAAGCTTCACTTGCAATCTCTTCTCTTGCTATAGGGCTGCTATAAGAGAGAGTTTTTCTTTGCTTTGTAACTGTTGTGAGCTTCATCTCGTGGAGATCTATTGTGTGGTTGTGAGAGATCTCGGTGGAGATCGTTGTGTAGTGAAGTTCCGACTTCCAAATAGGGTGTGTAATGGTTTTTCTCCTCGAGAGTAGGGAGCAGGGACATAGGTCAGCGGACTAAACCTCGTGAACATACTGCGTGTCATAATTTGGCTAACTATCTCTAACCCTACTCTCTTTTATTATCATTGCATATTATTATTGTGTGTGGTTTGTTGGAAAATTCCTTAATTGCTTTTTATTTATCCATAAATCCTATTCAACTCCCCCCCCCCCCTCTAGGTCCTTTTAAGTGCTACGACATTGAATATGTAGACTTTGCTATTGTTATAGGAATAGGCTATCATGCAGCATGTGTTAGATGCATACTTATCTCTACTTAGAGATCGAGATAATGTCCCCGAGATAAGGATCCTGGCATCTTTTTCATTATAAAAGATTAACTGGTAATGTGTGTTAGACGTTGACTTATCTCTACTTTGTATTTGAGATAAAATTTCACCAGCGTGTAAGACATAGATTTTAGCGTTATTAATAACGGTCTGCCACGATATTCGATATGTGGGCTTTTGTCCTTTTCACGGTAAAAGACTAACCGGTAACGCATGTTAGGCATAGACTTATCTCTATTTAGGAGTTGAGGTAAAGTTCTCCATGTGTGAAACGCATGGATTTTGGTGCTGAATAGTTGTTCTATGTCTTCTCTTGGGGAAAAGACGAACCCTTTGCTAGAGAGGAAAAATTTTATATTCAATCTCCAGCTGTAAAAGAAACTCAAAGTGGGATCTTCACTATGAGAATCTGAAGGATGAAACTAAGAGTGAGATCTCTACTCCGAGAATTGAAAAGATTTAGATAATCCTAACTGTTTAAAAGTTTAGTTATCCAATCTAAAAATGATTTTCTCATTTATCCAGATGAAATTCTAACTTTAGCCCTAACTTTTCAAAGGTTTGACCAAAGAGGAGATTTAGTCGATCCTAACTGTTTAAAGGTTTGATCGCTCGATGTGGGTGGAAGCCTCTTGTTTATCGAAAGAGGATTATGGTTTTGGTCGTATCTGTTTAAAGGTTTGACCAAGATGGCTTTTGATGACCCTAACTATTTAAACGTTTAAGTGTTCAATTTGTGGACCTCTCGTTCATGGAAGAAATCGAGAGGAGATTTTGGATTTGGCCCTAACTGCTTAAAGGTTTGACTGAAGGGAGTTTGAGACAATCCTAACTGTTTAAAGCTTTGATCGTTCAATTTGTAGACCTCACATTTATGGAAGAAATCGAGAGGGGATTTTGGCTTTTGCCCTAACTGTTTAAAGGTTTGACCAAGCAAACAGAGGGAGTGAAGGTACAAATAATAGTGGGAATGTTGATTTACACAAATCACTCAGAGGGGGTTTTCCGTATTAAGTGACAAAACCTTGACATGAAAAGGAGTTTGGCAATCGTCATGGATTAAAATTTTGGGTGTTGTGTCAGAGTTCAACAGTAGGACTGTGAATCATCAAGTACTCCACAATTAGACCGTAGGACTTTCATGAGGGAAGACTGACCCGATGAGGTCATTGAATCTCATCTCAACGAAAAAGTACTTGGAAAGTCACGGTTGGTTTCCTACGTACCCCACTCTCCTAAGGGATCAAGCCACCCGTAGTTCATCCAAATGGTCGCGAACGGCCGCAACAATCACAAATTTATAACAAATTTCAACAATGATCGAACTTGTTGCTTGGAACCACTTTTGTGAGTATGTCTGCTCGATAGTCTTTTGTGTGGGTCTTCACGAGCTCCACATCCCCATCTTCAAGAACAACTCGAATGGTGTGATAACGCACGTCGATATGCTTCGTCCTCGCATGAAAGATCTGATTCTTCACCAAATAAATAACATTCATGCTATCATAATAAATGGTGATGGACTGCTGCGAAATACCAAGATCCTCCAAAAGTCCTCGAAGCCAAATCACCTCCTTAACAGCCTCCGTAATCACCACATACTTTACCTCCGTCGTAGACAATGCCACCGTAGACTGTAATGTGCAATTCTAACACACCGACACATGGGTCAAGGTAAACACATATCCTATAGTAGACCGGCATTCATCCAAATGTCCACTATAATCCGAATCTACGTATCCAATACATAGCTACCCACTACTAGTATCCCGCTCAAAAACCAAACCAATATTGAGAGTACCTCGGATATACCTCAAAATCTATCTCACGGCATCCTAATGACCCAGACCTAGGTCGTGCATGTATCTAGAAACCATGCTCTCTGCCTGTGACAAATCCGGCCTCGTATAAACCATAGTGTACATCAAACTCCTAACTACACTCACATATAGAGTATTCGACATCAACTCTTGATCTTCAATAGTCTTAAGGTCAGCTGAAAGCTTCAAATGGGCTCCCAATGGTACACTAACTGGCTTCATTTCTATGCTCACATTGAACCACTATAGAACCTTCTTCAAATAAGCCACCCTAGTCAAACAAATTCTACCGTTGTCTCTATCTCTGTCGATCTCCATCCCTAAAATGCGCTTAGCTTCACCCAAATTCTTCATCTCGAACTCGCTCGAAAGTTGAATCTTCATCTATCGCAGATCTAGAAGTAGAAGCAACTAACATATCATTGACATAAAGCAATAAATAAATATACACACCTCCCTTCAACTCGCGATAATACACGCAAGGATCAAACCGGCTCCTAATGTATGAATGACTGATCATGAACCCATCGAATCGCTTATACCACTGTCGAGGAGATTACTTCAAACCATATAGAGATTTCTTCAATCTATAAACCAATTTATCCTTCCCTGTAGCTCGGAACACTAATGGATGAGTCATATAGATTTCCTCATCAAGATCACCATGAAGAAATGTTGTTTTCACATCCAATTGATCTAATTCCAAAGCATACTGTGCCACCAAAGCTAGCAAAATCTAAATCGAAGAATGCTTCACCAAGAGAGAGAAGAACTCATTGTACTCAATACCTTCCTCCTGTACATATCCCTTCGCAGCCAACATAGCCTTGAACCTCACGGAAGCGCCTTGAATGCCCCCCATCTTTGTATACACCCACTTGCAACCAATAGCCTTCCGTCCCTTTGGAAGCTCGACAAGCTCTCATGTGTCGTTCCTATGAAAAGACTTCGTCTCCTCCTGCATAGCCATTTACCACAAAAATATGCATCCAAACTCTTCTCGGCCTCTCTAAATGTAGTAGGAATCATCTCATCGACACTCTCCACCGGAAGTGCATACATAATGATTGTGTCTGTATACCTCGTTGGCATCTGTATGTCTTTACTAGGCCTCCGAACCGTAATAGAATCGTGAACCTAAGCCATCGGTCCCTGATTATGCTCAACTATACATGTATCCTCTAAATGATCATCGTGCTCACCAGGTATAAGCTCAGTCGGTACTCTAATGGATACGGTCCCATCTGAGCAATGTGGAGCTGCATTAATCTTCACCACCTGTGATATCTCATCTGTTGGGGTGCTCTCCACCTGATGAGATCTAGGAAGCTTCAAGATCAAAGCCTCATCGAATGTGATGTCTCTACTTAGCACAATCTTCTTATTAACTAGATCCTAAAGCTTGTATCCTTTGACACCTCGGTTGAATCCAACAAATATGACATTTCTAGCTCGAGGTTCTAATTTATCAGTCTTCACATGATAAAATGCAGGGCACCCAAATACCTTGAGCTGCTCATAGTCATGTGTTGGCTGTCCCGATCACATCTCTATAGGGGTTTTTGCCCTCAATTACAGATGAAGGCAACCTATTAATGAGGCTGCTTTCATAAGAAAGTGTCTCAGCCCAAAAGATCTTCTCTGAACCACTCTACGACAATAAACATCGGACTTCTCCAGCAAAGATCGATTTAACTTTTCTGTCAACTCATTCTACTACAGTGTGTGACTAATTGTGAAGTGCCTCTTTATGCCCTCGTCTCGACATAGCTGTTGAAAGGGGTCAGAAGTATACTCACCGCTGTTGTCAGATTACAACGTCTTGATCTTTCTCCCAGTTTGTAGTTCCAATCTCTTTTTTCACTCCACAAATATCTCTAAGACTTCATTCTTCTTTGTTATTGTGTACACCCAATAATGCCTAGAATAGTCATCTACAAATGTGACGAACAAATATCGACTACCAAGTGAAGCTGTCTTGGTGGGACCCCAAACTTCTATGTACATGTAGTCCAAGATGGCCCTCATCTTATGGATGGTTATCCTAAACTTCACCTTCATCTTCTTACTAAGAACATAATGCTCACCGAACTCAACTTTTCCACTCTTGGTTCTCTTCAATAGTCCCTAATTGCACAAAGCTTGTAGTGACTTTTTACCTGTGTGCCCCAACCTATAGTGTCAAAGCCTGCTCGCGTCCGTCTCTAAAATAGCTAAAGCTACCTGGCTAATCTCGGTACTCCCCTTCATATAATATAAATTTCTACTTCGGACTCCTTTTATCACCACCAAAGATCGCTTAGTAACTTTCGCTACGACATTCTCAAAGGTCACATTGAATCCCTTGGCCTCTAAAGCTCCAACTGAGATAAGATTCTTCTTCAACTGAGGAATAAATCTCACTCCATTCAATTCACAAACTACTCCACCGTGTATTTGAATCCTGATGGTACCTATCTCACAAATACCACAGGATTGATCATTTCCCATGACTACCATGCCCCCATTGAGTTTCTCGAATGATACAAACCAATCTTGCCAGGGAGTCACATGATAAGTAGCACCAGAATCAAGCATCCAATCAGATGCATCTACATGTTCACCTCTAGAGTAATCAATAGAGAAAAATACAAATCATTGGAATCATCACCGCTCGCGTTGTTCACCTCATTGGCCTTCGGGCCCTTCTTCTTGCCATTATCCTTCTCTTTGAGCTTCGGGCAATCTCTCTTCCAATGTCCTTGTTCTTTGCAAAATTCACACTAGTTCTTCGCTAACTAGTGATGGCTCCTTGACTTTAACCTGTTCCTATTACCACTTCTCGAATATGGACTTCTACCTCTCATCGACAAGGGTTCTCTTGAAGTGCTAGCTCAAGAAGTCTCTTTGTCCTTCCTCCTCAAATCGTAATTTGTCAATGCATTAGTCACTTCACTATAGATGATAGAAAATCTACAATTCAACAAAGTGAGCACGAAGATATCATACTCCTCATCCGGTAAGGAGCCCAATAAAATAAGGGAAAATTGCTTGAGGAAATAAAATTTAATTAGGCCATGAATCCCCAACCCAAACCCAAAAACCATAATCAAAAGCCCTAAAATTAAAAAAACAAGTGCAAACAAGCCCTAAAACCTATTGCTCAAGAAAACATTCCTAAATTACCCTTCTTCTTCCCCATTTAAAACCCAATCCCTTTCCTCCTCCTAATCTGGCCCAAGACCTCCCCTCCCTAACCACCACTTCCCCCTCCCTCACCACCATTGACGTCGTAGCCTCCACTCCTACGCTACCATCTCATCGTCCTCTTCCCCCGCCCTCCGTACCCGCGTCAACCACGTGGGTTCCTCGAACCTCATGTGGAAGGACAAGTTCCTCTTCCTCCTCCCCTCCTCCTCCATCCTCATCCGCATCCTCTCCTCCCCCTTCCCCCTCCTCCCCGACCCCTCCTCGGCTGAAACCCGACACGGATTCTGATCGGAACGAGGGTTTTAGCTCTAAGTATCGTCTCCATCTCCGATCTTCAGTGAGATCGAGGAGCTCCGGTCACTGATTCCTAGGGTTTTCTTGTATGTCTGGGGCCTATTCTATGATGTGGCACTTGTCGTTCCCACCGCGCTTCGCTGATCCTGATGCTTACCATTGATTCGATGGTACGAGCGGCCGAATCGAGGAGGAAGTGGCTGACGTTCTTGTGATCAAGACTCCGGTGAGTGGTCGATGATTGAAAGTTAGCTTTTTGAGTAACGAAGTTGATACCTTTACTTGAAATAAGGTGAATTTAACAAAGAACCAAAATTAGAGTAATTTTAGAGTGGGGACTTCGGTTCTTTTGATTACTTGACATATATTTCCATTTGAACAGAGAGGTTGCGGGCTCGGGGAGCAAATCGAATGAGCAAATCGAATTGAGAATTTGGGACTTTTGATTGGATTTGGCGGCAAAGAGGGTGTCGATTTTGTAACTTGAATCATGGAATCAACTCAAAGCTTGATTGTTGATTCTCTTTTGTGTTTGAACCCCCTTTGTATTTATTACAATGGATTTCTTTGGTTTTGCTCGTTTCAATGAATTGTTGAATTACTCATGTTAATTTTATTTTAAATTTAGGTGTTAGAAGTTAGTCGGCAAGCCTTGATGGGAGAGGAATTAACGAAAAACCCTGGCTTTGTCTCGGGGAGAAAATTGAATGAGGAGGAGGAGGAGGAGGTTGAGAAGGCAACGAGGCAGATATGTGAGCTTAGATTGGGAAGAGGAGGAGGTTGAGAAGCCTTGATGGAATCTCTTCCAATGTGGTTATTAGTATAGTTGGTTTTTTGCAAATTTGTCGTTTGGATGGTTAACAGAGTTCATCAGTTTGTAAAATTTGATAAAGAAATGGAAGTCAACTTGTTTTATTTTGCTATAAAATTTTGTTTGTCCTTCATGTGACAAGTCATCTTAGAACTGCTCTAGGTGTCTTTTATGGAAGTTAACTTTCTTATGTGACATATGATAGTTTCATGTGACATATGACGGTTTCATGTCACATATGTTGTTTTTATATAATATTTGTTGTTTATACGTGATATTTGGGTGTTGTATGTGATATTTGGATGTTGTATGTGATATTTGGGTGTTGCTTGTAACATTTGTTGTTTATATGTCACATTTGGGTTTTGTATGTGATATTTGGATATAATTTATAATATTTGGGTGTTGCTTGTGATATTTGTTGTTTATACATAACATTTGGGTGTTGTATGTGATATTTGGCTATAATTTGTTGATAGTGAATATGCTTATTTGTCACATGGCTGTAATTAGTTTATACATGACACATGGTTGTAATTTGTTGTATGTGATATTTAGATCTAATAGAGTCATTCCACATCCCCCTTCATCACCATCCCCTTATTGTTCTTTACCCACTAAGAACCAGGATAAGTGTGGCGCTTGTACTTCGATGGCGCTTCTCGAGCAGCTAATGTAGCAAGTGCTCCTGGATGTTCTAAGATTTTTTCTGGAGTTGGAGTTGTCTTTGTTTCCCCAGGAAAACATATGATGCCTCGAGCCTACCAGTTGACCGAGCCATGCTTAAATAATGTAGCCGAGTATAATGCATTACTCATAGGACTCAGTTTCGTTAAAGAACTGGGGGTTGAGTATCTCGAAGCTTTCGGTGATTCTCAACTAATAGTTAAGCAAGCTCAAGGGGAATATGAGGTCCGAAGTCAGGATTTAATACCATATCATAAGATGGCCGTAGAGATGGCAGAATCATTCGAAGGATTCTTCATCGAACACATTTTGCGGTTACAGAATGCTTACGCAGATATGTTAGCAGCATTAGCCGTATCCCTGGCGCAGCCTCCTAAAACAGAACAGTTTGTTACGGTGAGGACTCACCAACTCCTGGTGCTAATATATGATGAAGATGACAAAGAAGTGGATGTTAAGGAAGTATATTCAACTCAAGTCGAGTTTGAACCCCGAGATTGGCGTTTCCCTATCATCGATTACGTCTTACATGGAATCTTACCAGAAGACGTGAAGGAAAGGGATTCAATCGGACGAAGAGAACCGAGATTTTACTATAATACAGAGAGTCGAACGGTGTGTCGCAGGGGGTAAGATGATTTGCTACTACGTTGTTTATCGACTAAAGAAGCTGAAGAAGTCCTTAAGGAAACACACGAAGGGGTTTGTAGTGCACACCAACCCGGCCCCAAACTTTATGACCGCGTCAGAAGAATGGGATATTTTTAGCCCAACATGATGAATGACGCTGTCGCGTATGCCCGAATGTGTCATGCGTGTCAAATACACGCGAATTATATGCACCAACCTCCAGAGCATCTGCATCCTTCGGTTACATCATAGACATTTGAGACTTGCAGAATGGATATCGTCGGTCCTATAAGTCCCCCGTCAGTCAAAGGTGACCGATTCATCCTAGAGATTACTGACTACTTTTCCAAATGGGCTGAAGCGATTCTGCTCCGAGAAGTTAAGACAAGCAACGTCATTGCATTCATCAAACACCATATTATCTACCGGCATGGTGTCCCAAGATGAATCATACATGACAACGGTCCTCAATTTATCAGTAACGCCTTCATCAGGTTTTGCGAGAAGTTCAAAATTCAAGACGTCTCATAAACAGCTTATAACCCTACAGCAAACGGATTAGTTGAAGCCTTTAACAAGACTATTATCAAGCTTTTATCAAAACTCGTAAAGACTAACAAACGAGATTGGGATGATAAACTCAGCAAAGCACTATGGGCTTACCGTACCACAGTTCGCACTCCTACTAGCGCAACCCCATACTCTTTGGTGTACGGGTACGAGGCCGTCCTTTCGTTAGAAATTCAAATCCCATCTCTTTGAATCGCTCTCGCAACCCAGATGACGAACGAAGAACAACATCAGAAACGTCTTGAAGAACTCGAGATGCTCGACGAAAAGCGCTTAGAAGCTCAACAGCACATTGAGTTCTACCAAGCTAGAATTTCCCGAGCTTTTGACAAAAAGGTTCGGCAACGGAGTTTTAAAGGAGATTTAGTCTTAACTGAAAGACGACCCATGATCCTTAACTCCAAGAAGAAAGGTAAATTTGAACCCAAATGGGAGGGACCATTCGTAGTAAAGACAGTATACTCGAGTGGCACATATCGCCTGGTTACCAAGGAAGGTGACCGGCTTATGATGCCGATAAATGGTAAATTCCTAAAAAAATACTATCCTTAGTATATTTAGGATAATCAATGTATCAGGAAGTTCCCAGAAGAATACTACATGTGGTATTCTTAGGGATAACCCGGTTACTATGAAAATAACAAATAAGAAATCCACGCTTGAATTCTGAATATATTCAAAGTTAAAGCGTGTTTATTATTGATGAATGAGATTCGATCATCTTGATGGATCAACCTTTCCTCACAAAATCCTCCACTGATCAAGTCAATTGACAGTGGGTCCACCAAAATTTCTATTCGCCGATTCATGGCAAATTTTCAAAGTTTGACGTGTTAAGTCCTGATTACTTAACATTAAAATCCCCGATCGAGTGGCTGGTACAAGCCGGAATTTCTATTGCTACCTGTATTCCACTCTCTTTGCTTTCAGGTCAAACCTATAAAAGTTAGGGCCGAAGCCAGATTCTCCTCTCGATTCTTTTCATGAACAAGAGGTCCACTTTTAATTTGAGCAATCAAACCTAAAAAAGTTAGGATTGTCTCCAAACTCATTTAGTCAAACCTGCAGATAGTTAGGACTAAAATCGAGTCATCCCTTTCGATAAATGAAACACTTCCATCTTTTCCTGTTTAACCAAACCTATAAAAGTTAGGGTTGAAATTGGAATTTCCCCTCAATAAATGTGGAACTCTTTTTTTGGATCAAGCAACCAATCTATAAAAGTTAGGGTTGTTTGAATCTTTTTGATTCTCGGAGTAGAGATCCCACTCTTAGTTTCATCTTCCCGGATTCTGGGGGTGGAGATCCCATCTCGAGTTTCCTTTCCAACTAAAGATAGAATATAAAATTCTTCCATTTTAGTCCCGGGAGATAGAATATAAAATTCTTCCTCTTCTATTTTCTGGATTCGTCTTTACCCTAAACAATACCCGGAGATAGAATATAAAATTCTTCCTCTCCGGCATCAAGTTTGTCTTTACCCTGAGAAAAGACACGATTTTTAACTTCCAATCCGTGCACTTTATGCACGGAGAATTTTATCTTGACTCCTAAATAGAGATAAGCCTACGCCTAATACGCGTTGTCGGTTTAGTCTTTCGCCGATTGAAAAAGACGTCAGAGTCTAAGTCTGGGGAATTTTATCCCGAAGCCTAAGAAGGGATAAGCCATCACTTAACACGTGTTGCTGGGTGCTATATTCCCGTAAGAAATGGCGAAGTCTATGTATTCAAAATCATAGCATTAAGTCTATGAGAAGCAATTCTCTTAGCATAACGTTACATATGAAACGGGTTTTAATAATTCACATTCTAGCCGGATTCAAACGGTAATCGGTAAAGGCACATCAAACCCGTTGAAGGCTAGGGGTTTGCCAAAAATCCTAAGCCTATGTCTAACACACATCACCGGTTTAGTCTTTCGCCGATTAAAAAAGACACCAGAGTCTAAGTCTGGGGAATTTTATCCCGAAGCCTAAGAATGGATAAGCCATCACTTAACACGTGTTGTCGGGTGCCATATTCTCGTAAGAAATGACAAAGTCTATGTATTCAAAATCATAGCATTAAGTCTAAGAGAAGCAATTCTCTTAGCCCAACGTTATATGTGAAATGGGTTTTAATAATTCACATGTTTGCCCGATTCAAACGGTAATCGGTAAAGGTACATCAAACCCGTTAATGGCTAAGGATTTACCAAAAATTCTATAAATATTATGTCCATTGGGTTCACAATCAATAAAGAAACATCATGATAAAAGATGAGTGTTTTAAATCAAATACTGGGTCTCTACTAACAAATCAATTCAAAGCATACAATAATAAGCTCATCGACCCGAACGTAGTCGGCGATCAAGAATATGAAATTCTAACTTAGAAAGCCTATCTGCGTAACCCTGCTCAAGCTCAGCCTGCAGATCAGCTCGGACAGATTCCTCAGAACTGCTCAAGATCTTCGCGGCTTCATTTTTCAGCTTTATCAATCTCTCCTACGTAGATCCTAGTCTCTCAAGTATCTGTCTGCGAGAGTTCTCTAATCAAGCCAGCTCCTCTGCAATGATAGCACCAGACTCTTCGACATACTTCAAGGCCTTCCTCAACCTGTCTGCTTCCTCACGGTTGGAGTCTAAAGAACTGAGTAACTTGGCCTTATCCGTATCCTTTCTTACAAGATTAGCCATCAACTGTACAATAGAATTCTCATGTGATTGAAGCTCACTGCCAATGGAAGATTTTAGGTCACGCCACTATGTCAATCTATGCTCCAACTGAGAAGACACGAAGGAAGAAGCTCTATTAGTCTTTAGCTCCTCTAACTCTCAGAGTTCAGACTCCAGAACAACAAAGTTGGTAGCGAAAGAATCAGCTAACTCCGGGTATCCCTCTTCTCTGATCATCGTCATGTGGCGAGAAAGGGAACGTCTGAACTGATCAAAAAAATATCCTTGATGAAGATGTTTCTCAATCATGCCGTCAAAAAAGATGACGAAAGAACCGAGATCCATTCGAAAAATATCTTTGTTGGGATCGGGATCAGCCAAAAGGGCGAGGACGCGCTCGTATGGAGATGGTTGAGATCCTACAAGCAATCATGTGAAAGAGTAAGAGACTCTCGAACATAATGGAAAATTTAAATCGAATTGCAAGCATACCAATACCAATAGAAGTTCCCGCAGATTGATGTCCTACGATCGGCTCCGTCAGTCTAATCTTAGCAGGCTCGGAGATAACAACAGGTATGATCGTTGGTAAATCCGTAATGCCTCTCAGCTGTGGAGGAGAGACACCACTGTTAGGAAAACGAGCAGTGCTAGAAACCGTAGTCGTATCAGTCATGACGGCTGGTCCTATGATTATACTTCTTTATTAGTTAAGTAGAAATTCAGACGAATAAGGAGGATTACAATGACGGATATTAGATGCATACCTACAGGTCCATCACCCTTAGGTAAACTAGAGATGCCAGGAATCATAACTGTATCAGTCCCAGTGGTTGGTCCTATGATTTTGGTTCTTCATTAGTCAAATGAAAACTTTGACAAAATGAAGAGAATTTTAATGTCAAAAAATTTAGATGTATACCTGTAGATGAACCACCATCGAAGGATGGTCCTGCAGCCCCTCTGGTGGCCTACTCCGCCAACAAATAACCTAATAATCTAGTGTCAGATCCTGAGAAACTCGGTGCTGAGACGTACACATGTTCGTTGAATTCCCCAAAACCCATATCATGGAAGGTCTCGTCCTTGACTGGTCTCTCTAACACGACACCTGCGTGAGAATTTAAGTGATGGATATATATAAAAAAAAGAAAGAAACGGGAAAGAGAAAAGAACTCAGATTTACCCGCGGTAGTGGCTGAAGATTCTTTTGCCCCAGTATCCGTGCCTGGATTCTTCAATTTGTCTAAAAGAGAATGAAGCGCGAAAAGTTATTAAAGGAGGAATAAATCCTGAATTTCCTAACTCTTTTAATTGCTGCTCGGATAGTGTATTATCAGAGTTAGATATACCTGAGCATAGAACTGTCGGCTCGACGCTATCAACTTGCTTAGCATCTCTATTTGTTTCGACATCCATAGGTTCATCAAGAATGGCATCGCACATCTGCTGCACGAAGCTATCCAAATGGCTAGGATCTGACAATACAGAGTCTCGTGGAAGTTCACCTTTGTCATGGTTTCCTAAAACGCAGAACATGATTAGATTCAACGAATCCAAAAGAGAATCATCTTAAAGCAATAAAGACAATAGAACATTGCCCTCTTCTCCGCCAGTAGTGCCTCCTAACTCTGCTCCGTAGGCACGCTGACCAGTATGTGATTTATGAGCGGTCTTCTTCCGTTTTGGAATACGAACTCTTACAGAACCAACAGGCCGTTCATGCATGAACTTAGTACGCATCTCAATCTGTGCGGAAGCTTTGCCACTGGGTCGTGACCTCGCATAGTGAGAATCGAGCGGCTCATGCTCATCAACCATTCTACCTAGGGTGATAAGAGTCATCTTGTTAGGATAAGTGAATAAGACCTTTCGCTCTGGTTTTTAAAAAAGCCAATTGAGATCTAGAAAGGGAATAACGTTGATGCCAACGAGAAAAGGCCAGATCCATTAATCCTGAAAAGAAAGAGTCTGCCAAACCTATAGTAGGTTCCTCCTCGTCGGTATCTATATCCACATATTCTTCCTTAGGAGTCTCATCCTCATCGTCAGTAGGAAGAAGGTCTTCTTCATCCCCAATTTTGTCTCTGCTCAAATGGGAGGGGTTGGCAGGCTTTTTCCCCTGCTTCTTCGAAAACTCGGCCATACGAGCAGTCTTGATAGTGGTTTGAACCAAATGCTCAGCCTCCAGCTCTGAAAGACTCCTCATGCCTAGAGACTCATTGGCAGAAAGGAGCCACTTGTAGCTGAGAAAAGTAAGCAACGGTTTGCGCTTAGATGAAGGAAGAGCAAAGTAGGCTCCAGTACAGCCCACCATAGTCCAAAGCCATGCTCGAACGCTGTCAATAAGACCCCCCTCAGTCCTCAAACCCTGACTCGGGTTCCCAACATATAGTTGGTCGTAACCGAACTGGCGAACGAAGCGACACGAAAGATAAGGCTCTATGTGGCAACGACTCTTCACCCAAAGGACAAGATATCCAACGCGGATGTTCACCAACCAATGGAAGCAACCAGCGTTAAGAGAAGTCCGACCAGTCCTGGGTATCTCCTCATCAATCAACACATCACCGTAATAGCCCGAGAAGCGAGGAAAACACTTGAAGAACTCCAAACTCTTACGAACTTGGAGCTCTCGCTGTACATCAGTGAACGTCTTTCCAAACCATTTACTCCTTTCCAACAGCTGCACAAAAGGAATAGAGGCATCAACAGTACTAGGCGCCAACATCAAATCAGGACCATGAAGAACGATCCACGCCATCAGGTATGTATACGGAATCTCGACCTTTACAGAAATAAGCTCGGTCGACGGTTCAGAACCCACATGTGTAAAACCATCGACCAAATACCTAAGCCCACAATGAATGCCAGCAACCATCACCGGAAGCAGAGAAAGCTCCCTCCCGTAAGCTAATTGAACGGCAGGGAAGAGTACCTCAATAGGTAAGGCATCAGAAAACTGATATGGAACAACGCACTTCTTCAACCAGATAGCAAGATAGCCCACTAACAGAGTCTTAGGCCGAATAGACTTCTGACATGACAAAGGAATGTCCAGAATTTGGTCCCTGCAGAAAAAATTCCTTCAGCGCCGGCAATAGTGTAGGAGCAAGCTTCGGCCTTCTCCATTAACTCATTAACGGCAGAAGGTGTCAAAATGTCTAACTCACGAATAGTCTCGCTTGGGTCACCCTCCAAATACTGGAATAGATAAACAGCGAACTGCTTCAAACTGATATGCTTTTTCCTCTTCGCCTGAGGAGTCACTTTGATTAAAGATGTATAATAATAACACGTGAGATCCCAAAGTGTGTCATACATATTGGGAGAGTCCTTCTTCAAACACTCCAATTGCAGGTTCGAGGGAAAGTACTCCTGGTACGGACAGTCCCCCATCGGGAGACCAGAAACTTTGTGCATCTCATGCAAAGCTAATCCTAACTCTACACTGCAAGTTAGAAAGGTGTTACTATCAGGAATATATGTTTCCAATAATGCTAGGAAGTGGCGACAGGTGACCGGGAATCATTACATGGTGGCTCGTATAGGCGCATACAATCCACTACCATCCAGATCGCTCTCCCAACGTCCCAAGACGTAACTAGTCATACGTGTCCACCACCCCTTGGGTTGTGAGTAAACCCAACTAAAACATCTGAAATCTAGTGGAGGTAACTTCCTCCCAAGCTTGGCCAAATGATTCCTCACAGTAGGAGCAACTACTGAGACCTCGTCTGGGGGTGCGGTGTCAAGACCCAGAATCCCTGGTCGAAGACCTCGAATATAATTATACCCATCGGAACCTGGGGTCTTATGGTGAGAAATAAATCCACAATGAACTCGGTCACGATCATCTGTAAGATTCCAGGACATCTGTCGTCGTACAGCCTGCAACTCCAAATGAGCTAAGGAATGCTGGTGGGGAATGGAAGGAATGTAAAGAAGAGTTCCTTCATCGTTATTCAAGCAGTGCTCGTCAGTGAGAGTCAACCTAGCCGGATCCTCAACATGATCTCTAAATAAATAACCAGGCCTCTCCAAAGCCTGAGTGGAAATGGAATCTGTGGTAAAAGGGGCATCAGTAATCAACTGGCGTAATGAACGATGTCCCCCATCTCGTATCAAGCGACGGGATTCATCAGAACGGCTCCTATCAAACGAGGAGTCGGACCAATGGCCTACCCATCAGCAACAGAAGAAAAAATCTCCCCACTGCAACCACTAGTAGCATGAGGGGGAAGATTGTCCACGGGGAATTCAACTATGACAAAGCAAAGGGTAGAATTAGAAAATTATCCATGAATTACACAATGATCAAATTCATCTCACAAGATGGCGAGATAGGATCATTCATTAAGCAATTGGCGAGATGATTTTGAATGTCCTACACTGGAAGAGCGGTATGCATCATCACGTAAGCAACGTGGTAACGTACCCTGACCTACACAGTGTAATACAACACGAAATCGCCCCAATATGCTAGAAGACTTGAATTGACCAAGCAAAACAAATCTCCTGAAACCTCGGTCCCCACGAAGGAGGACGTCAGTTCTTCCCGAATGACCCGTGAAGGGGCCAAACAAGGGCATGACAGAACAACAAATCTCCTGAAACCTCAATCCCTGCGAAGGAGGACGTCAGTTCTTCCCAAATAACCCGCGAAGGGGCCAAACAAGAGCATGACAGAACTACAAATCTCCTGAAACCTCGATCCCCGCGAAGGAGGACGTCGGTTCTTCCCGAATGACCCACGAAGGGGTCAAACGAGGATACAGAAAGCACAAATGCTCACCCCCGAAAGAGAATGTCGCGGGAGAGAATGCTACGGGAGTCTCTCTCTCGCTATGCTGTGAAGAGGAGCGACTCCTATGAAATCGCGGTCGGCGCGGAGACATGGATAACCTGCAATGAAAATCAACGGATAAGGTACATAAATCCGGGTGCCCAAAAATTAAAAGGGAAATTAAGAACTTTAGGTAAAGTCCTTTAAAAAGAATAGGATTTTATAGTTGAAGCCTAATTAAACCTATGAGTTTTGTGCACGCAAACAATGGGCTCAAATTGCAATATAAACCCTCATGATGAATTTTTGGTTCGAGGCTAAATTCTAGTCATGGACGCATTCGAATTTGGGCCATGATCATCGTGTTTGGTCACCTAACATCCCCAATATCTCACAATCTCGGCTAATTTTACGAATAAAACCTTTTATAAAATTTGGCCAATTTTGCAAATAAACCCCTCCACAAGGTTCGGTCTAGTTTGCACATATTCTTCTCAAAATTTTGATCATGGGTTTGTGGTCTAAACTCTTGAAATTTCAGCACTAAAATTTTAGCCCTTTTACAAATAAACCCCTCTACAATATTCGGTTGCTTTTTGCAATTAAACCCCTCAAACAATGTTGATTCTTTTGCATGAAAACACCCCTTAAAGTTTGGTCAAACAAGAGTGAAATTTTAGTCCCAAATTCCAGTCCACTTTTGCACAAAAGTCCTTGAATTTTAGTCCACTTTTGCACAAAAGCCGCTCAAATTTCGGCCATATTTCATTTTTGCATAAAACCCCCCAAATCTTGGTCTATACACACAATCCATCATCAAGATCCTATCCTTTTCACAGAACCTAACTCATGAGAACAAAAAAGCTATAATCTTTGCATATAAATTCATGGCATACCCTCATTATAAACATAAAATTGCAGTCTTTCTTTAAAAACAAGAGAGTTTTGAGGGAGAGCTTACCCAAATCAAGAAGCTTTCCTTGAGCTTGAAGATGAAGAAAAATCCTAGCTTTGAAGGGAGATCAAATTCGGCCAAAAGAGAGAGAGGAGGAAATCCGAATTTATGGGAGAAGATTGAGGGGTTTTAAAGACAAAAGTTCTAATGGGTTTAGAATTCTTGAACAAGAGAAACAATGATGTTTGGATAAGAAGAGGAAGAAGAGGAACAAGGACTCTCTTTTGAAAATTGTGAAAGAGGGGGAAAAGTACACAAGAAACAAGCAAAACAAAAAGAAAGAGGGGAAGAGGGCATGTGTCTCGGCCAAGGCCAAAACACCCACGGGTGTCTTGGCCCAGTTTGAGCCCCCGGATATTTTTTTCAAACCCAAATTTTGCCCCTTTTTTGTCGGTTATTGGATATTTTGATAAAAATAAACACTAATCGGCACCGAGCGATCCAAAACCCTAGGTCAACGTTGGTCAACGCATAATCCTAGGTCAACGCTAGTCAACGCGTTGTGATGAAAAGTCAACGTACGGCGATCCGAAACCCTAGGTCAACGCCGGTCAATGCGTAACCCTAGGTCAACGACAGTCAACGTGTTGTGATGAAAACTTAACGTATAGTGATCTGAAACCCTAGGTCAATGTCGGTCAACGCGTAACCCTAGGTCAATGTTAGTCAACGTGTTATGATGAAAAGTCAATGTATGGCGATCCGAAACCCTAGGTCAACGCGTAATCCCAGGTCAACGCCAGTCAACGCGTTGCGATGAAAAGTCAACGTCAGGTGATCCAAAACTCTAGGTTAACGCCGGTCAACGCGTAACCCTAGGTCAACGCCAGTCAACGCGTTGCGATGAAAAGTCAACGTACGACGATCTGAAACCCTAGGTCAATGCCAGTCAACGCGTAAACCTAGGTCAACGCCAGTCAATGCGTTACGATCCGAAACCCTAGGTTAATGCCAGTCAATGCGTTACGATCTGAAACCCTAGGTCAACGCCAGTCAACGCGTTGCGATAAAAAGTCAACGTACGGCGATCCGAAACCCTAGGTCAACGCTGGTCAACGCATAACCCTAGGTCAACGCTAGTCAACGCGTTGCAATCCGAAACCCTATGTCAACATCGGTCAACGCGTAACCTTAGATCAACGCCAGTCAACGCATTGTGATGAAAAGTCAATATCAGGCGGTCCGAAACCCTAGGTCAACGCCAGTCAACGTGTAATCCTAGGTCGATGCCAGTCAACGTGTTGCGATGAAAAGTCAACATTAGGCGATCCGATACCCTAGGTCAACACTAGTCAATGCGCAACCCTAGGTCGATGCCAGTAAACGCGTTGCGATGAAAAAGTTAGCGTTCGATGATTTAAACACATGAGTCAACGCTGGTCAATGCGTTGTGACATAAAGTCAACGTACGGCGATCTGAAACCCTAATTCAATACGATGTGACGGAGATTGTTAGTTCTAAGTCAACTCAACGACAAGAGCCAAAATTAACTCACCCGCTTAGATTTGAGACTTCGGCGACGGCCAAACGATAAACGTAACGCTAGGAAAATCTCAGTTTTCAAACAAAATACTGGATAGACTGAAAATCGAAGGAGTCAAGAATCGAAGCTAACTACAGGTCCTTTTACACCGACTGAAGGTTGGACCGATCATATCCTAAGTATTCCAGTCTCCTCTATAAAAGAATGAGGCTGAAACACTTTGGAGGGGGTATGTGTAGGCGTCAAAAATTACCTATAGGTCCCTGCACATGGCTCGAGACAGAGAGAAGACGATGAACGTCGCTATCTGAGTCACAAAAGCTTAATCGACATTGACAAGCACATAAAGTGAGTCAACGAATCTTGCGAAGCAACGGAACTTCGGAATAACAGGAATGAAAGCTGATCGAGAGAGTTGTAATTCCTTTATTTCTTTCTTTTGTTGATTATTTGAATTCTTTGTAATCGACTAAAGTTATAATGAATTCAGTAATAAAGGCAACTTTCAGTGAAAACAGACATATATCTCCATTTGAACAGAGAGGTTGCGGGCTTGGGGAGCAAATCAAATTAAAAATTTGTGGCTTTTGATTGGATTTGGCGGCAAAGAGGGTGTGGATTTTGTAACTTGAATCATGGAATCAAATCAAAGCCTGATTGTTGATTCTATTTTGTGTTTGAGCCCCCTTTGTAATTATTACTATGGATTTCTTTGGTTTTGCTCATTTCAATGAATTGCTGAATTACTCATATTAATTTTTTTTTAAATTTTAGGTGTTAGAAGTTAGGCGGCAAGCCTTGATGGGAGAGGAATTAACGAAAACACTAGCTTTGTCTCGGGGAGCAAACCGAATGAGGAGGAGGAGGAGGAGGAGGAGGTTGAGGAGGCAACGAGGCAGATGTGTGGGCTTAGATTGGGGAGGAGGAGGAGGTTGAGAAGCCTTGATGGAATCTCTTCTTAGTATAGTTGGTTTTGTGCAAATTTGTCGTTTGGACAGTTAACAGAGTTCATCGGTTTGTAAAATTGATAAGAAATGGAAGTCAACTTGTTTAATTTTGCTATAAAAGTCTGTTTGTCCTTCATGTGACAAGCCATCTTAGAAATTCTCCAGGTATCTTTTATGGAAGTCAACTTGCTTATGTGACATATGATAGTTTCATGTGACATATGACGGTTTCATGTCACATATGCTGTTTTTATGTGACATTTGTTATTTATACATGACATTTGGGTGTTGTATATGATATTTGGGTGTTGCTTGTGATATTTGTTGTTTATACGTGATATTTTGGTTTTGTATGTGATATTTGGCTGTAATTTATGATATTTGGGTGTTGCTTGTGACATTTGTTGTTTATACGTGACATTTGGGTGTTGTATGTGATATTTGACTGTAATTTGTTGATAGTGAATGTGCTTATTTGTCACATGGTTGTAATTTGTTTATACGTGATACATGGCTGTAATTTGTTGTATGTGATATTTAGATTTAATAGAGTCATTCCACATCCTCTTCCATCACCACCCACTTCCCTTAACTCCCAGGACGATTTCCTCCAAACCCTAGTTGCCGCTAACAACCGCGATTCCCCCGCCCAGTCCTTCGTCTCCAATGATGGTGTCCCCAATGCTCGCGGCAGAGTGCTCGGCCCTTAACTTATTTACTCATGTTGTAATTTTGTATGCTCTTAATTTGTTCTTTGTAATTGAGAGTATTGTTGGTTTTGTGCAAATTTGTCAGTTAGAAGGTTAACAGAGTTTATCTGTTTGTAAAATTTGATAAGAAAATCGAAGTCAACTTGTTTAATTTTGCTATAAAATTCTGTTTGTCCTTCATGTGACCATCTTAGAATTGCTCCAAGTGTCCTTTAGTGTGATACTTGTAGTTAATATGTGATATTTGCTAAGTTATTCAAGTTTTTGATATTTATATAATTTATTATGACGCCCCAGGGTTCACACAAGGCTGCAGTCCCTGATAAAATCCAGATTGTCATACCTACCAAGCACCAACCACTATGCTACAACATGTTTCACCATCACAATCATTATCCCTCTAGTGAAAACAATAAATAGGTGAAGGTATAGACAGGAAAAAATAGCAATAGACAACATTGGATATATACAGAAGAAGCTCAAAAAATATCAATAATGAGCCCAACTGAAATAAAATAGAAATATCTCTGAGTATAAACTGGATCTCAAATACAATGAGTCAAATAAACAAAGTCTCACAAAATCTCTCAGCTCTAAACTAAAATACCAATCTAGAGTCTGAAAATAATCAACTACATATGGAGTTCTGCAATAACTACAAAGTATAATAAGTAGCTAATTGGATAACTAAGAAGTCCCATCAACCTACGACTCTCCGTGCCCCAGACTCGCTGCCTGAAAGAGTAGAAACAACGAGCGTTAAAGTGCTAGCGAGATCATCACTACCTCTCCCTAGGAGAAAGGGTAGGAATATATAAGAAAATATAGTCAGTACTTACATATATCAAATCATTCATATAACTCTCTATGAAAAACAAACAGTCAAGGAAACATACTAAAATTTCCAACATAAAGAATAAATACATCTTCTCAAATTACATCCGAGTAGCCTGCTCTAATATAAGAGGATGTCAACCAAAGCAAAATGAATAACTGCCGTCCATAACGGGTGTGCCAAAATCTCAAAGGAAATACCCTACTCACGGGTAATCTATCATGAAAGTAAAACTTACAACTGATCAAATATCTATGTGTGCATCATCTTGTGCTATAGCGATACTCTTGTAATGCTCTTACTCAATAGCTCTGTGACAATAAGATTTATTATCTTCCTATTCCGGATACATGTAATAACGATACTATTGTATTCCTCTTCTCAATCATTCTGCGGTAATAGGTTTTATCTTCCTATTTTCGGATACGTAAAAAATTAAATACTAGTTGTTCGTGGGAAAAACTGATGCTTTCTTCATTGACGATTCCATTGCACTCTTAAAGAACAACTTTTTGCGTTACAAAAAGATCCGGTCTTTTTATAAGATCCGGTTACAATGAAAATCAAACAAAAAAGAAAAAAATTACAACTTTTCTCTTGTTTACCGAACAGATCACGAGCTCCTGTTATCCGGTCACTCGCTTGCGTGGGTTGTTTGCCTGTGCCGGGGTTATTTGCCGTGTACTACCGCGTGATCTTGATCCGAACCGATCTACGCAATATGACGGGTATTATTTCACCAAGAAAATAATAGCCGGAGGGATTATTTCACCAAGGAAACAATCGCTCAAATCTCGGGATCAAAGACCAAGCTTTGATCCAGAGTATAGCAACGTAGATCTGAAGATTTGATCCTCTCGAACTCCTGCCTTTTATGATGCGGGTGCTCGCCAAGAACCAGATCCAAACGTCCAAGTCTTCAAGCCTTCGAAAAACTCAAGCACAAGTTCTCAATCTGGCAGAGTTTCGGCTCTCCAAAAGTCCTCCAAAAAGATGAATGACATCCCCTATTTATAGGCAACCAGATCTGTGCATTTTGCATAGATCTGGGCCGGCCACCTCAGGGTGGCTCGGCCTTGGCCGAGCCACCTTGAGGTGGTTCGGTTTTTGTCGAGCCCCCTTGGGGTGTTTTCCGTCGTTTCCCATCTTCCGGTTCTGTATTTGATTTATCCGGACTTTGATTTGATAGTCCGGGTCTTTATTTGGTAGTAAATCCACCTCGATGTTTGAGTTCGAATCCGTTTTATGGTTGGACGACTCGTTAACTTCCTGAACCGTTGGATTGGTTCCACACGCGAACGCATTCTGTTGCTTGCGTGCAATTCGTTGATCATGTCACCTCGTCACTCGAACGTTCGTTGATTTGTTGAATTATCGTGCTGAGCTATGCTAAGGGACCTATAGGTAATTTTATACGCCTACAGATACCCCCTCCAAAGTATTACAGCCTCGTTCTTTTATAGAAGGGTCTGGAATACTTTGGATATGATTGCCCCTACCCTCAATCGGTGTAACGGGACCTTAGAATGACTTTTCGTTCTGTATTCCTTCAATCCTTCAGGCTGTCCGGTGCTTTGTCGAATGTCTGTAAGGGTTCCGGTGCTGCATTTATTGTCTGACCGTTGTCGGAATTTTGAACTTGAAGTCGATTCCTGATTTTCCAATCTTTAGCTCGTGCTTGTTGGTTCAACATATAACTGACCCTCGATTGTTGGCGTTGAGTCTTTATTTGCGACGCGTTGTCCGGCGTTGTGTCATTGAGTTATCCTTAAGAATATTTTTAGAAAAAAATATCCTCCAGGAACTTCTCAACAAAATAGGGAATAGTTTATACTCATATACCTCATTGGAGTATTTCTCATGCCCGAATGAGCTGAACCGGTATGATAATTATCTGAACCGGTCTGATAATGACCCAAAAAAGGTAACAATCTGGCTCAAAAATTCTGCCGCTCCTTCCGAATGTGCGGGAGAGGCCAAAATAAACAAGGAATTGAACCCTCGGTTGATTTGAAGTTGTTTCGACGCTCAATTCAGCTTTAATTTGAATTCTGGTTCAATTCTGGTTCAACCTGGTTCAAGACCGGTTCAACCTGGTTCAAACTGGTTCAGGACTGGTTCAAGACTGGTTCAAGACTGGTTCAGACTGGTTCATCCTGGTCTGGTCTGGTTCAGTCTGGTTTGGTCTGGTTCAGCCTGGTTTAGCCTCTTTTGAACTCATTTGGACTGGTCTAGTCTGGTTCAGCCTGGTCCGGTCTGGTTCAGGGCTGGTTCACCTTATAAAAGGGTTCTTTTTCCATTTCTTTTTCTTTTCTTTTTTCTCCTTCTAGGGCCGGCCACCCCCTTTGCCTCTTTTCTTGATTTTCTTTCCCTCGAGCATCTTTTCTCCCCCAAACATTGATATTTGTCTTAGATCTAGGCTTCCTTTTGATCTTGGACTGAACAATCTCCCCAAACTTCCATATTTAGAGTTTCTCTTAGGCCCCTCGAGCACGTGGTTCGAGCCCTTTTCAAGATCAAATTTTTTGTCGGATCCTCAAGCTATTTCTCAGGTAAATCCTCCATAATTTGGGATATTTTCATGTTTAATTTAATTTATGAATTCATGGGGTTGCCTATGAGGGTTAGAATTATGATTTGGCGCCTCGAGCTTCTCTTTCAGGGGGGTAGAATTGATAAAAAGGGAAACTTTTTCTGGAACTTATCCCTCAATTTATTTTACAGCTCATTATGTCGCGTGTCTCAAGAGGTCGTTCCCCTGCTACGTCGGCTGATGGCGCGCCTCCCTCTTACGCTGGTGAGCTATTTTTGGCAATTTACAAATTAGCTCCTTTTTTCTTAGAAATTTGCAAATTGGTCCTTTTACCCCACGTTGTTCTCCTTGGTGAGGCAATCGGGAAGAGCCTTGATTCTCCTTGGTGAGGATCGACGCTTTAAAGATAGGTTTTGCTTGGTCAAAACCATATCTCAAAATAAAAGGGGCGATTTGACGCTGCACTGTGCTTTATAAGGCAGGGATATATTGTCAATATACCCTATCTTGTGATTGCACAATATGGCCGAATCGTCTCACCCTTTACAAGGCAATGACTCTATCTTACCCATTTGTAAGATGAGTTCAACTTCCTTTTATAATTGAGACTAACAGATGTTTAACTGTTTATTTTCAGTGGGATATCCTTCTGGAGTGTTCTCATCTCACGCAGTGTACGAGCGTCGTGGCGAGTACTATTCGACTTCCGACGACTTTTCCCCTATTCCAGTTACCCCTCATTTCGTTTCGGGCACGTCGACTGAGGTTGCCCAGGTGGTGAAGGAAGGTGGGCACCAAGCTCTTCGACAGTTGATTACCGACGCACCTTTCATGAAGGACGCCAGTTCTATTCAGCCTCTTCGGAAGAGTGATTTCTTATTCGGCGACTCTGTCAAAGACCCGGATGCCGTGTTTATTTAGGCCGAGCAGTGGCTTCATAAAACTGGCAGTGGCTTCATATATTTACCGAAGATTCCTCGGCATCGTTCATTGACTGAGTTCAGGCGTCAGGCTGTGACACGGGAGATGTCGTGGCGCTTGACGGAGGAGCATGAGAGTGTCCACTGCGGCTACATCACTCATCAGGCATTTCCTGGCTCGAGTAGGAGTCATGTCACCGGATTGCGTCCTGGGGTATTGGGGCTGGATGCACCACCACGTAACGAGTTCCTTGCCACCGCTTCTACCTTGAGGAATCGCCTCGCTGCTCTAGGACGAGAGATGCCTGCGACGCGTCACAAGATTTATGGTTGGGTCCATTCTTTGGACAAGCTTTGGTGGACTCGCATGACGACGTACGTCTTGAGCTGATGGGGTGAGGAGTTGCACGCCTGTGGTTTATATGCAGCCGTTCGTGCCACCATGTATGGCTTGCCTGTCAGCGCGAGGCATTTCTGTGCTTTGTTCAAGCTTTATAATCCAGATTCGAACACTTTTCTAACCCGGCAAGGGGAGTTGGGCTTGGCTCTTCACGAGATGCACAGGATTTCTAGCTTGCCCATGGGACAGATGCTATACCAGGAGTACTTTCCCTCTAATCATGAATTGAATCAATTGAAGGATCGCATGCCCAACCGTTATGAGACTCTATGGGACCTCACTTGTCACTATCATATTGCTTTGGCGCATTCTGAGCCTTTAGCAAAGAGGACTAAGGTGTTCGTGAGTCTGAAGCAATTTGCAAATTATTTGTTCAAGAATCTAGAGAATAATTCTGGCGAGGCTATTTGTGAGTTGGCCCCACTTACTCCCTCAGGGGTGAACAGTCTGCTGAAGAAGATTGACGCTCATTCTTATACCACTAGCAGTCCTGAGGGTGGCTTTCCTGCAGGGACCAAGTTCAAATCATTCTTATGGCATGCTGCCGCACCGATTCGACCGATGACTCTTCTTGCCGGTTATCTCGCTATTTGGTTGAAGAAGTGTGTGGTTCCATATCAGTCTGGCGATGCCTTACCCTTGGAAGTGCTCTATCCAGCAGTTCAGCTTGCTTATAAGAAAGAACTTTCACTTCTTCCGGTGATGGTGGCTAACATCCATCGAGGACTTCGACAACTTTCTGGTGCCTTTACATGGAAGGAAAGTGATTTACCGGGTCAGATTCCCACCATTAAGACGGAGCTCCCGTACACTTATTTGATGGCCTGGTTCGTCCTTCACCGTTCGGATATGATGTCGGTACCGAACGCCACAGACCACTCCATTCCCCTACTACAGTTGCTTGAGAATGGCAAGTGGGAGGGGTGCGGATTTTCTGACGTCAGACAGCAGCTGCAGGTCCACAAGTGTTGAACATTTTCCACTTGCTTTCCGTAGTTCTCCGGCCGATACGGCGATTGTTTGATAGATGAGGAGAGGCCGAGAGAGTATTGAACTCACTTGGACATCGGCTGCTTTAACTGGCTAGTGAACATTAGGCCAGGTTATCTGACTTTTCGGGTGAGGGATCAGTGTTTCATAGAGCCATATCTACCCTGCCGATTCGCTCGCCAGTTTGGCTATGATCAGCTTTACATCGGGAATCCCCGTCAGCAGCTTCGGGCCCACGGCGGTTTGGTGGATGGTCTCCGTGCTTGGTTGTGGACCGTGACTGGCTGTACTGGTACCAAGTTCAGTCTCCCGAGTGCTGATCGGCAGTTGAACCTCACTTTCTTGAGCTGTAAGTGGTTGTTAGCAGCCAATAAGACTATCCCCGTGAAGCCGATTGCAGAGCTAGAGGCCGAGGAAGCTTCTCAGGTTGATTCCCGTAGGATTTGGGAAAATGCTCGGTCACAGAGGACACGGAACAAGACTCGTCGGATTGATGAAGAGGGAAAGAGGACTTTCCATTCTGCGAACGAGGCTTCAGGCGGAGATCCTGAAGATTACGAGGATTTTTCCGAACGAGGTTAACCATTCATCTTTTTCTTCTGCTTTCTAGAATTATTAAAGCTAACAATGGTTTGATGTTTCAGGGACCATTGGTGACCAGGAAGAAGAGTTCCGTCCTCCTCCCCGAGCGAGACCTTCGATTATTGTCCCTGCTGCTAGGCGGAAGAGATTAGCCCGCAAGCCGCGTGCAGCTTCCTAAGCCTCTGATATGGACTTGGCTGGTGATGATCCTGCTAGTGACGGAGGTAACATCTACCCTGTAAACCATCCTCTTGATTATTCTGAACATTGACTCATGCTTTTCCATCTCTATATAGGAGAGCGTGTAGAGAGCGAGATGAGTCCCGATCCCGTTCCTGTATCTCCTGGTGAGCCTGACCCACTGCCCCATGTAGAGAGGCCTACAGGAGTTGCTGACATTAGGAAGGATATCAATGTAGGACCTGATCCCGCGGATCCAGGTACATCTACTATTGACATTGTATCTTTTAGATGGCACACAAAGGAATTTGTGCATCCTCTAATCGTCTCTGTACTTCCTGCTCCTTCAGATAACTTGTAGGAGGCGAACAAGGATTTTGGAAATAAAGAGGCTAATACACCCATGAAAGGTAACTCATTTTTATTGGTTGTAGTCTCTTCATTCTCCTTTAGTACTTATGTTCTCTTGTGTCAGACTTCTCGATTGATGATTTTGACGAGGAAGGCTTGTTTGCGGACACTCCTATGCTGTACTTCATGTATATCTCCCCTCAGATCGATGACCAGCTACCTGGAGATATGTTTCCTGAGTCCACATTCGCCAAAGATCCCGAGGATGGTTCCTTTGAAGGTATGTGCCTCCTTCTGAGTTGATTATAGGACTAGCCAATTTTGACTAATGCAGCTATAATGTGATGTCTCTGCGAATTCTGTTTTGAATTTGACAGGAGCTTTTGTCGAGAATGACCCTGTTGAGCCGGCTATGAGACCAACTACACCAGTTGATACATCTGCAGCCGTTACATCTCCACTACCCCCAGTGACTCAAGAGGGTATGAATTAAGTAACTGAGAATGTTGTTTATTCTTCCTCAAGGTCTTTTACTGACGGATTTCCTCTTCTTTGTGTAGGGCCTTCTTCTCGGCTCCATGCTCTTGTGAAAGAGTTGCTATCAGACGACGATCCTGAGAAGATCGTTCTCTGCATAGAACTTCGCTCCTTCTTCTCCTTCATGAATGCTATGATTGGCAAGCTCTTCCATGGTGGACTCCTTCTTCGCCAATTCAAGCATTTCCTTGATTCCAAAGTCAATTTGATAAGGGGAGCAGGATATCCAGATTTGGCACAGGCTATAGTTGACGACCTCGATTGCCTAGAGCATGAGCTTCAGATGTTTCGTGAGCTCCGAGATACAGGCGCTTCCTTGTTTATTGCTGTTGAGCTGGATACCCGCTTACAGTCACTGTGCGAGACTCAGATTCTCGCTGAGCTTGAGATTCAGATGCAGCGAGACCGAGTAGATCGAGTTGAGACCGGCCTTGCTACTAGATTATCTTCACTTGCCGAGCTCGACTTTTCCATTACCTCTTGCGAGACCAAGATAGACCGGCTCAGAAGAGAACTCCGTGAAGAAGAGGAGACTTTGGGTATTCTTCAGATGACGAAAGCACAGGATCAGCAAACCTGCACGGCTTTGTCTGATGAGTTGCAGTCCTTGAAGCAGAAGCTAGTCGAGACAGAGGAGACTGCTGCGAAGACTTCGACCGCCACCGAGGAGTCCATTAGAGCTGAACTTAGGCAAGCTTATGATGAGAAGCTTTCTAAGATCAGTCAGCAGATATTTGGTCATGGACTTGATGTATGATTTCGTTTGCTGTGTATTTTGACTTTCGATTCTTTTAGTGAAACTGGTTTTCATCTTTATTTTTACTATGATTCGTTATTCCGTTTGAAATGATTGACCATAATACTCATAGGATTTTTGGCAAACCCTCAGCCATCAACGGGTTTGATGAGCCTTTACCGACTACCGTTTGAGTCGGGCTAGCATGCGGATTGTTTAAATCCGTTCGCATGTGACGTTGCGCTCAGAGATTGAATTCTCTGAGACTTCGTGCTATGATGTCGAATACATAGACTTCACCATTGTTACGGGAATAGGCTACCCAGCGACACGTGTGAGGTGTTGGCTTTAGGATTTTTGGCTAACCCTCAGCCTTCAACGGATTTGATTAGCCTTTACCGACTACCGTTTGAGTCGGGCTAGCATGCGGATTGTCTAAATCCGTTCCGCACGTGACGTTAAGCTAAAAGAGTTAACTCTTTTAGTGCTACGACATTGAATACGTAGACTTCATCTTTCTCCTGTGAAAAGACTAAACAGCAACGTATATGAGACGTTGACTCAGGATTTTTGGCAAATCCTCAGCCTTTAACGGATTTGATGTGCTCTTACCGACTACCATTTGAGTCGGGCTTATATGCAGATTGTCTTAATCCGTTCTGCATGTGACGTTGTGCTAAATGAATGAACTCCCTTAGACTTTTAGCTACAACTTGGAATATGTAGACTTTGCCATTGTCATGGGAATAGGCTACCCAGCAACGTGTATTAGACGTTGGCTTATCCCTACTTAGGCTTCGGGACAAAGGTCCCCAGAGTCAGGCTCTGGTATCTTTTTCTATGGATAAAGACCAAACCGGCGACGCGTGTTAGGCGTCGGCATATCCTTTCTTAGGATTCAGGATGAAATTCCCCATACGTGTAAGGCATGGATTCTGGTGTTAGTAATAACAACCTGCCACAATGTTGAATATATGGGCGGGTGTTCTTTTTAACGGTTAAGAACTAACCGGCAGCGCACGTTAAGCGCAGACTTATCCTTACTTAGGTTTCAGGATAAAATACCCCAGAATCGAACTCTGGTGTCTTCTTCTTCGGAGAAAGACTAAACCGGCAGCGCGTGTTAGGCGTAGACTTATCCCTGCTTAGGATTCGGGATAAATTTCCTAGGATGAATCCTATATTTATAAATTTTAGAAAAAGAGTTGGTGTGGGAAAGGAAGAATTTTATATTCTATTCCCTGAGCAAGGAAGGAAGAATTTTATATTCTATTCCTTGATTCTGGAAAGGAAGAATTTTATATTCTATTTCCAGTGCAAGAAGGAAACTAGAAGTGGGATCTCCACTCCGAGAATCCGGAAGATCTAGATAAACTTACCTTTTATAGGATTGGTTATCTGATCAGAAGATGAGTTTTTCGTTTATCGAAGAGAAATTTCAACTTCAGTCATGACCATGAGAAGGTTTAACCAAAGAGAAAAGAAAGGGAGTTCTTTCGTTTATCGAAAGGGAATATGAACTGAAAGTGGACCTCTTATTCATGGAAAGAGTCAAGAGGCCCAGAAGAACATTTTTTTGTTGGACTCACTGTCAATTGGACTTGATCAGTGAGGGATTTTGGTGGTGAAAATGAATTTGGGTTATCCTCTAGAATATTAAGTGTAATATTCTTCAAGGAACTTCCCGATAAATAAGTTATTCTGAATGTACTAGGGATAGTACTTTTTCAGGAACTTCCCATTTATTGGCATTAATTGCCTGACGCCCTCTAAAGAAATTAGGCGGTAAGCGCCGTTTGAATAGACTGTGTCTATTACAAACGTTCCTTCCCACTTGGGTTCGAATTTACCTTTCTTCTTGGAGTTGAGGATTATTGGTCGGCGAGCAGCAAGGACCAGATCTACTTCCTTAAAGCTTCTTTGGCGGACTCTTTTGTCAAAAGCCCTAAATATCCTGGCTTGATAGAACTCAATGTGTTGTTGAGCTTCCAAGCGCCTTTCATCCAACCTCTCGAGTTCTTCGAGACGTTTTTCATGCTGCTCTTCGGTCGTCATCTCCGTTGCGAAAGCGATCCGAAGGGATGGGATTTGAATTTCCAATGGTAGCACTGCTTCGCATCCGTATACTAACGAATACGGGGTGGCTCCCGTAGGTGTACGTATGGTGGTGCGATAAGCCCAAAGCGCTTCGCCGAGTTTATCGTCCTAATCCCGCTTATTGGTTTTCACGAGTTTTGACAGGATCTTGATGATCGTCTTGTTGAAAGCCTCAGCTAAACCATTAGCAGTGGGATAATAAGCCGTTGACGAAACATCTTGAATCTTGAATTTGTCACAGAACCTGATGAAAGCGTTGCTTATGAATTGCGGACCGTTGTCATGAATGATCCGCCTCGGCACGCCGTGTCGATATATGACATGATGCTTGATGAAGTTGATGACATTGTTCGTCTTCACTTCTTTAAGCGGAATGGCTTCAGCCCACTTTGAAAAATAGTCGGTGATAGCGAGGATAAATCGATCACCTTTGACTGAGGGAGGAAAAATAGGACCGACAATGTCCACACCCCATGTCTCGAAGGGCCAGGACGTGGTTGACGGGTATAACCGCTCCGGTGGTTGGTGCATATAATTCGCATGCACTTGACAGGCGTGACATTCTCGGGCGTACTCGATCGCATCACGTACCATTGTTGGCCAGAAATATCCCATTCTTCTGATTCGATCATAAAGTTTGGGACCGGGCTGATGTGCACCACATTCTCCTTCGTGTGCTTCCTTAAGAACTTCTTTTGCTTCTTCGTTCGAAAGGCATCGGAGAAGCAAATCATCATACCCTCGATGGTATAATGTACGGGTCTCAGTATTGTAAAAGAACCGTGGTGCTCTTCGGCGAATAGATTCTCTTTCTTTTACATCCTCCGGTAAAATGCCATACTGGACGTAATCAATAATGGGAAAGCGCTAATCTCGGGACTCAGACCCAATTTGGGTTGAGTTCACCTCTTTGGCGTTTACGTTTCTATCATCCTCCTCTTCGATATCCATATCGTATATGGGTATGCAGAGTTGGTGTGATCTTACTGTGACTAGCAGTTCAGCTTCGGGCGGTTGCGCGAGTGATACTGCTAGTGCTGCCAGTGTATCTGCATAAGCATTCTGGAGACGAGGAATGTATTCAATATAAAATTCTTCAAAAGAATCCGCTATTCTGACGGCCTCCTGGTGGTATGGAATCAGATCTAGGTTCCTGACTTCATACTCTCCACGAACTTGGTTAACTATCAATTGAGAATCCCCAAAAGCTTCGAGATATTCGACCCCCAGCTCCTTAGCGAAACTGAGTCCAATGAGGAGCGCGTTGTACTCGGCTACGTTATTGGAACATGGATTCGTCAGTGAATAAGCTCGAGGCATCACGTGCTTCCCCGGGGAAACTAAGACAACTCTAACTCCGGAGGAGACTCTAGAACATCCAGGGGTTATTACCTTATTAACTGCTCTCGAAGCACCATCAAAGTATAATTGCCATACTTGTTGGTGTGATGTGGTATTAACCTCATGGGTTTCATCTGGCAAGTCATCATATACTTCAACCGTATCTGTTGTCGGACTTGCCGCCAAAAGATCACAAATCGATTGTCCTTTGACCGACTTCTGCTGTTTGAAGTGCAAATCATATTAGGACAAGAGAAGGGCCCACTTCGCTAACCGCTAATTCATCGAACCCGGTTGAGTCATGAATACACATACCGGATTAACATTAGCAATGACGTAAATCGTCTGGCCGACCAAGTAATGTCGCATCTTTTGTACTGCGAATACCAATTCGAGACATTCTTTCTCGATCATTGGATATCGAGACTCGGCGCCTATCAAGGTTCGACTTAGGTAATAAACTGCCTGTTCGTGACCGTTATCATCGTCCTGTGCTAATAAAGCACTTATCGAATGGTTCATCGCCTTGATGTAAATCAAGAACGGTTTACCTGATTTTGGTGCAACAAGAACAGGGGGATTCATCAGATATGTCTTGATATCTTCGAATGCTTTTTGGCAAGCATCGTCCCAAATAAATGACACGCCCTTCTTGTTTAGCTTAGAAAATGGTTGGCACTTCCCAGAAAGATTTGAGATGAACCTCCGGATGTAAGCTAAACGCCCTTGCAATCCTCTGAGCTCTCTTAAATTCCTCGGGGGTTGCAATTCATGTATTGCCTTTACCTTGTCTGGGTCGATGTGTATACCCTTAGTGGTGACGACGAATCCAAGGAATTTTCCGCTGGACATTTCGAGGAAGGATTTTGTGGGATTCATCTTCAATTGATGACTCCGCATGAGATCAAACATCGTTCTCAAGTCCTTGATGTGATCTTCTTTGTTGCGGCTTTTTACCACCAAATCATCAACGTAGCATTCAACCGTTTTCCTGAGGTGTTTCTGGAAAATCTTAGTCATCGCTCGTTGGTA
>BQKN01057153.1:0-12027 GCA_022839385.1 Asparagus kiusianus | reverse complement strand
ACACACTTAAACAAAACTTAATCAAACTTTAAACCCTTGTTAAACTTTCTTAAAACATTCTCTTCATTAAGTGGGAGAGGTAAATACAATGGGGTATTTATAACAACCCAAGACATCAGCCAAAACCCCAAGGAAATGACCAAAAACCCACACAAAAACAGAATCTGGAAATAGCCGTTACTGTTCAACGGTCGGATTTATGAGTCGACTTGCAGTCGACTTGGGAATGAGTCGACTGGTTATAAAACATGAGTCGACTTGCCAGATCAAAACGACATACAAAAAACAGCTTATGAGTCGACTTGGGAAATGATATAAGTCGACTTATGTATGAGTCGACTTGCTATGAATGATGAGTCGACTCAGCAGAAACAAAACACATATTCCAGCGTAGTTCTTGAGTCGACTTGTGCCAGGCATGAGTCGACTCAACCTGTCGGGTCGACTCATGAACTTATGAGTCGACTCAGTAGAAAGAAAAAGAGAACTACGCAGCAACTTGTGAGTCGACTCATTACTATACATGAAGCGAGATCTTGGATCTTTAACTTGAATGCAATGCTTCATTCCACAATTCCGCCAACCTCCATTTGATGTGATCGTGTAGGCTCAATCCATCCATCCTCCAACACATTGTTTGTCTAGAATACCTAATAAGAAACATAAACACTAGACAAACAATATTAGGAATTGTTTGTAATCATCAAAACAAGATTAGAAGATGTAGGCTCATAACATGAGACCTAACAACTATATGACTGAGATACGTTACTTTTGTAAGTATATAAAATTATGTATTGGTATTTTATTCTATCCCTTCAGTAATAGTGGAAGATATTATAAATACGATGTGTTGATATCTTAACCTATGTTTAAACTATATGACTGAGATACGTTACTTTTGAAAGTATATAAAATTATGTATTGGTATTTTATTCTATCTCTTCAGTGATAGTGGAAGATATTATAAATACGATGTGTTGATATCTTATTTCTTTTATTGTCTTCTTTATTTCTTAGTTGGGATCAATGATTAGAGATTTACAATTTAAGACATATGGTATATATATGAGGGTTTCCTTATTTGGATTATTTTGCTCGACGTACCAGTCTCGTGTTATGGATTTCTAATTATTGGTTTCATTAGATTATTTTTTCTTAGTTCGGTATTAATGTTTAGATATCTATAATTTGAGACTTATGGTATATACATAAGGGTTTTCTTATTTGGATTATTTCGCTCAACGTACTACGTCTCGTGTTGTAGGTTTTTAAATGTTAATCCTACTTAGATACGGGAAAAATAAATCTAGGTAGACTATGCTTAATAGATAGAGCATTCACTCCATCTAGTAACCCTTCCCCTGGAGGCGGATGGAGATAATCTTAGACTATGCTTAATACATAGAGCATTCACTCCATCTAGTAGCCCTTCCCCTGGAGGCGGATGGAGGTAATCTTGCTGTAGCGCTCTGACACTCTTGTTGTTGTTTTTTTCTTTTTAAATTACTTTTCAGATAGTTCGGAGTTTCGGAGAGCTGTAGGGTGACGGAGTTCTGGCATAGTCGTCGTCGCGTATTTTTACTTCTAGAGACTCCACTGTAGTTTTGAGTTTTATCTAGACATTAGAGTTTCATATTCATATTGTAAATGTAGTGTGCCTTAGTACGTTTTTTAGTTGATTCATATTGAGACATTTTCATTATTCAGATATCAGATGTATTATAGTTAAGACATGATTCTTTTTATTTATGAGATATCTCTTCTATATCATGTCTATTACATTTATTCCCTTTATTTTGCATGTTTATACATGCACTTCTATTTGGTTCTACTAGAGGATATTACTGTGATTGGTAAAACATATTTATGCACAGTATGGGTGCATGACAGGTTTGATATCTCTGGTTTCACCTTGGACTGCAGCCTTGTGTGAACCCAGGGACGTCACAGTTTGGTTTTTTTGCGGGACACTAGCGCTGGGTAGCTATGTATTAGATACGTAGATTCGATTACGCTGAAGATTTGGATAAACGCCGGTCGACTATAGGGTATGTGTTCACTTTGACCCGTACGCCAGTGTGTTGGAGATGCATCATGCAGTCTACGGTAGCTTTGTCGACGATGGAGCCAGAGTATATATCGATTACAGAGGCTGTTAAGGAGACGATTTGGCTTCGAGGACTTTTGGAGGATCTTGGTGTTTCACAGCGATCCGTTATCATTTATTGTGATAGCATGTGTGCTATTTAATTAGTGAAGAATCAGGTCTTTCATGCGAGGACGAAGCATATCAACGTTAGTTATCACTTCGTTCGAGATGTTCTTAAAGATGGGGATGTGGAGCTTGTGAAGGTCAACACAAAAGATAATCCAGCGGATATGCTCACGAAGGTGGTCCTGAGCAACAAGTTTGATCATTATAGAAACTTGTTGCAAATTCACTCTTGTTGTGATCGTTTGCGACCATTTGGATGAACTACGGACGGCTTGATCCCTTAGGAGAGGGGGTACATAGGCAACCACTTTGGTGCAACTGGATTTGGAGAGACGATGTATTGGTGCTCATGTTGGTGTCAGCTCAGTTTTGGGAACACTTCGCTGAGGTGGAGAATTGTTTGAAAAACCAGGTTTTCAGTGAACAATGTCATCAGTCGACTGATGCCATGATTCATCGACTGAAGAAAAGCATTGGAATTGTGAAAGGTTTATGTGCAGTTGACTGGTGACCAATCGACTGATGAGCTCGTTCAGTCGACTGGTAATCCTATCAGTTGACTGATGGAACCGTGAGCAGTTTTTGTGCATGTTATCGGTCGAATCGGTCGACCTTGTTTTCGCTGAAAGTTGCCTTTATTACTGAATTCATTATAACTTTAGTCGTTTATAAAGAATTCAAATAATCAACAAAAGAAAGAAATAAAGGAATTACAACTCTCTCTCGAAAATAACACAAGATCCGTTCGTCGTCTCTTGCTTGCGTGGGTTTTTGGCCGGTGACGGGGACGTCAATATCCGTAGACTACCTGACAATTAGATCAGATCCAAAACTTCGTCGATTCGCCAAGGAATCTAGAAGCAGAAGCGCTTATCTCGACAACGGCGAGATAATTGCTCTTCTTAAGATTACCGCAACGGGATAATCCTAAGGAACGAACACAGGCGATGTAGATCTAAATAACCTTTCTCTCCTGTGCTGAAGAATTCGATCAATCTTCAGTCCAGCAGGGCTTCGCCAATTCTTTAAAATTCCAGATCCGAAAAAATGAGGGCCCTAGGGCTGTATTTATAGGCTTCAGGAGCCCTGTGTTTGGATAGGACCGATTGATTCCCTCTTATCTTCAGTTATAACCACTTTATCACGTTTAAAGATAACTCCAAGGCATTTAGGGAGTCTCTGGAACCGTCAAAACCAATCAAAACCCGTTAAAAACACGTCCCGAGTGCGAGACAATTCAGGGTGTCTCGCACATGTGCGAGACAGTTTGTACCCTATTCAGTATTTTGGCTCTAATTCTTTCATCCGACCTTAGAATGAGGTGATTCAAGTTGTGTTAGAAAGATGACGAAAAGATCTATAACTTTTATCTTTTAAGATTCTTCAGATTCAAATTTTATCATGGTCAAAATAGCTCCACAAAGTTCGAGATACTTGTGAGTGTCTCGGCCATGGCCGAGACACTTGTGAGTGTCTCGAGTATTTTTGTCATAACTTCCTCATATGACCTCCAAATAACCTGATTCCAGATGTGTTATAAATCTAACAAAGATATCTACAATTTTATCTTTTAATATTCTTCATATTCGAATTGCATCATGGTCAAAATAGCTTTACAAGGTCCGAGACACTTGTGAGTGTCTCGGCCATGGCCGAGACACTTGTGAGTGTCTCGGGTATTTTGGCCATAACTTCCTCATATATGACCTCCAAATGACTTGATTCAAGATGTATTGAAACGCTAATGAGGAGATATACAAATTTTATGTTTTTAGTTTCTTCATATTCGAATCGGATCATGGTCAAAATTATCATTCTTCTCCGAGACACCAACACTGTTTTGGAGTTTGTACTATCTTTGGTATTTTGGTTTTATCTTTCTCATATGCTCTTCAAATGATCTGATCCAAGATGCATTGGAAAGATAACGAGGAGATATACAACTTTCATGTTTTGAGTTTCTTTATATTCAAGTTGACTCATGGTCAAAATCGCTTTACAAGTTCCGAGACACCTTTGGGTGTCTCGGCTTGGCCGAGACACCAATGGGTGTATCGGCCCATCCGAGACACCTCTGGGTGTCTCGGCTTGGCCGAGACACCTCTGGGTGTCTCGGGTTGGCCGAGACACCTCTGGGTGTCTCGCCGAGGCCCGGGACGTAGTCCTGTGCGTTCCGTCCTTTTTCGTCGTATCTTCATGGTCCGAACTCGGAATCATGCAATTCAAGATGCATCGGAAAGCCATTGAGAAGATCTACAAGATCCCATGATTGAATCATATGTGAAGTGGACAAGATATGAGAGGAACTTCGCCTTTTGCAAGCGATGTGGGGTTCCCGATAAGCTCGTGTTTCCGTCATTCTGAAGTTCCGTCGTTTCGCATGGTCCGTCGACTCACTTCGTGCGTTTGTCGTCGTCAAATGAGCTCCTGTGACTCGGATAGTGACGTTCATCGTCTTCTCTCTGTCTTGAGCCGTGTGCGGGGACTTATAGGTAATTTTTGACGCCTACAGACCTATGTTTCACATCAGTCGACCGATGTCAGGTTTCTTGGGCTGTTTTGGTTTCCTGTTCGGTTTTGGTTTGGTGTTTGATATAAATACAAACATGATTTCTATGATCAATATAGGAGAGATTGTTGAGTCTGTTGAGCACTTTGAGAGAGAGATTGTTGAGTCTGTTGAGCACTTTGAGAGAGAGATATTGTGTGAGAGTTGAGATCTTTGGTTAGGGTTATATTTGAGAGTTTGTGTGAGTTATAACCCGTTGTATTTCTCTTCCATATAGTAAAATCTCTCCATCATCTCCTCGTGGACGTAGGCAATTGCCGAACCACATAAATCTTTGTGTTTGAGTTGGATTTTGGCCCTTATTTGAGAATTGCACACGTGTTTGGTTCTTCTCTCATCGCTCGTCGACTCGTTTGGTTTGCGAGCACGCTTCTGCACGGCGCGCAACAATTTTAAAATCTATGTTTATCTCATTTCGGTAGTTTTCCGCAATGATCATACGGAGTACCTTTGTCCCTGAGAAGTTAAACCAGCGCTCACCGTTATCTTCGAGAATTTATCTTATGGCAATTTTCTTAATTTCCATCAATTCCTATTCTAGATACCATTTTACAACCAATATATGCAGGTCAGCGCATACGATCTACGTGTCAAGAAGTTAGATTACACGTGTCACTGTTTAGTCTGCAACTCCTTATCCCAAACCCGATCCGAGAACCGCCTCCAAACTCTAAAATAAAAACGACGCCATCTTGTTCTCATCATTATGCTTCAAAAAAGGAGGAGGAATATTAGTCGGTAGGGGTAAGAGAGAAAATTAATAAAGGAGAATGATAACAAGTAATCGTCCAATAATTCTGATGGTAATACTGGCAACGCTGCTCCTCAGCTTGCCCTGTGTTGGATCGACGATGGAGAGTACCAACGAGGGGGCAAATCTTGCAGCAGATGAGGTCGAGCTCAAGCCCATGCAAAACTCAAAGGCGACCACCATGTCATGGACTAGATGGGCTAAGAAAAATTAGCGTAACACTTTTTAGATTTATTAATTTAAAACATTGTCACTTAACGAAACTCTGAATATATATGTCCATGTGTGTGTGTCTCATGTAATATTTTTTAATCAATTAAGCAAAATTTTGTTAATTATTTTTCAATTTCTTTTGTGATAATAGGGGGTTTGGTATTGGTAAAGATAAAGCAGAAGAGGCAGCCGGTGATATTGCGACGAAGACTCAAAAGACGTCGACTGATATTGCTTCTGGTATATATATATAATTTTTATGTTTAACGCGAAATTTAATTATTTTTAATTTTTCTAAGTTAAGTGCCTAAAACATACATTCGATTTTACCATCATGATAACCAATCTTGGCTTCTTTAAAGTAGGAATCATCTTCTTAGTCTTAATTCCTTGTTTATGTAAAGAGAGCAGTCGTCAGAAAATAGTGTTTAACTTTTGCGCGCTTCATGAGTGGCCTGAAATTTGAGGAGGACAGTAAGGGTGGGCGTGGGCCAGGCCCCTGACCCGGCCCGCTTGGTTCAAGGCTGGGCCGGGCTCGACCAAGGCTTGCCCGGGTCAGAATGGGTCGGGCTTATTTCTTTGATCCCGGATCTGAGATTAGACTCGACCCGACTCACATCCCACAGGTCGTGGTGCGGCCCATGGGATTTTTTAACTTTTTTATTTTTTTTATTTTTCATTTCTAAACTATATTAACTTTGAATTAGTATCTATTATATTATATTTAAATTATTTTTTCTATTTTACTTTTTATTTAAAATGACATATACACACACACATTGTACGAAAATAAACATCACAAGCACAAAGATATATGTGGTTGGGACTTCGAAGAAAGACCTATGTCCACAGAATGTTAATAATCTTCCTTTAGTTTAAATTTAAATTATAAATACAAGAGGGAAAAAGGAAAAATATGTTAGCTAAAAACTAAAAACTAATAATTAAAATTCGGGGTCGGGTTGGGCCGGGCTGGGCGGATGGTGGGCTGAGTTAAGGTGGGCCGAGCCTATTTCTCTATTTTCCGGGTCTAGAGCTGAACCCAACACGGCAAGTGACCCGTGTATATCACGGGTGGATCGGGCCCCGCCCACTACGGGTCGGGCCGTGCCTATCAATCAATATTTGTGGAATTTTCTTTCCCTTCTTACAAAAGAAAACAATTTCTGCGAATAAAATCGTTTCCTACCGCCTATCAATCAATATTTGTCGGTGTCACTCGTTATTTCGTTCGGTCCGCAAGTCTATTTGGGCTGGACGGGTAGCTGCTCTTGAGCAATACAACAATTGCTAACGGGCTGCTACCAAGTTGTCTGTTGGGCTGACAGTCGTCTATGGGCCCACGGCTTGGGCTGACAGTTGTCTGTGGGCCCACAGCTGGGAGCGAACATCCAGCAGCTAGCGCCCTACATTAACTTGTGGCCTCAAACGAGATGATGATAAAAGGTTTGACATTTTCCTAATTTAACTTGTCTACATGCCCTCAGTAAGTTGGAAACATTCAGAGCAGAGCTAAATCTCGAGGAGTTACCGGAGGCACCAGTTTTTAAATAAAAAATTGTGAGATATTTTATTTTCTAGTAGACTACACGATAGTTCACTGTAAGAAGTCTATATATAGTAATAGATCACAATACAGAAAAGCCCCTGTTATAGGGTATCCCCTACTCCCCGCAAATTTGGAAGCCTGCGAGCCGTAAGTCCCCCAGTCTAGTCGGCATCATTCTCTCAAAGACGACTCGAGAGGCGGACTCAGTCGACCCTCTTCACGTCGAAGGATTACTACTCAGCATTAGCCGACATTCCTCCCAAGGACAAATCAGAATATTACTTAACAATATTTAACCTTTAAATGATCATCATTATGTCTCCATCCTCAACCGTCTGAAGCCTTGTCGGCTGCCGGTTCCCCGTATCACCCGTCACTCACTGACAAGCCTCGTCGGCTGCTGATTCCCAATATCATTGACGTGAGCTCTCGTCGCTCACAAACCGACACATATAGAGCAAAGAGTGACTCAGCCTCCAGCTCACCCCTCACCGCCGTCTACCGCGCACTCATGAAGTAACTAATCTACCATTGGCATCCTCTATAAATACAAATGCTATTCGCTAAAAAGAGAGGTTCGACTTTTCGTAATAAAGCACCCCCAGAAAGAAAAACAACACCTAATACACAAGGAGAACACACCATTCCTCTGCTATCCCACTCAAGTTCATCAACTGACTTGATCGTCGGAGGTACCACGGGGGAAACAAGCACTGTCCTCTCACGATTCTCGCATGTGCAGGTCGCTCGCCTGTTCCGAGCTCTAAGAACGAGGCATAAAGTCGAAGTAGGAAGCGACCCATCTCTCATCCTCTCACTCTTCGTCATCCACGGTCAGCTCTCATCAACTGTGTGATATCAACAGCCCCTTAGGGGGGGGTTAGTCATCTAGAACCTAAATTTGGAACTGGGATAATCTGTGGGATAAAATTTTAAGGTGTTAGTCACATAGAACTAAAAGTAGAACAAAATTTTACAGGCAAGTAGAACTCTAACAAAACTAGAATTTGGATAATTGTACAAAATTATCTCTTTTTTTTATTTTTCTATACAAAAATGAGAGTTCTAGTCTCTTAAATTATTCTAAGTTTTAGCTTGGAACTAAGTGGTAAAAAACTAGAATTCATATTTATTTTGTTATATTTTATTTTTTTATTTCTTTTTTTTTTCTTTACTTCTTTCCTATTATGGTTATCACCATCATTAGACCATCATTATAATAATAATTATCAATATCTTATAGTCTAACTAAAATGTATTTAATAGTAAAGAACATTATTGTAAGCAATTATCAATCAATAATAGCAAGTTTAAAATACATAAATAGTATTTATATCTTTAAAATGCATAAATATATATTTCATGATTATAAAAAGTTATCTCAAATTATTTTATTAAAATATTCCGCTTCACAAAATTGTTCTTATTTATCCCACTAAAATATCCCACTAGCGAAAAATTATTTTACTTTAACAATCATCATACTTTGCATGAAAATGTCCCAATTGACTAACACCCCCTAAAGAATATCTCAATTATCACCATAATCATTTCGAGTTCACTCAAAAAGAAAATAAATTTTTTTTTGTGGTGCAATAAGGACCCAAAAACATGGGACCCTACATGGGACATGTGAGGTGTCGTCTCTCTGTCCCATGATGCACTGTTCATGAATAGTGCATCATGGGATAGGGAACCGACACCTTACCTGTCCCATGTAGGTCCCAAGTTTTTGGATCCCTAAGGTATTTTTCTAGGAGAGAAAGGGTGGTGCTACGGGGACCTAAAAACATGAGACCCTACACGGGACATGTGAGTTGTCTGCACCATGTCCCATAATGCACTGTTCACCTGAAGGCGAACATAGAACTTTGAGGCATGCGACTGCATTCCACTTGATCGATCAGGCAACATAACATGCCAATTGTAGAAGGATATATAGCTAACTGGCTACAGTACTTCAGTGGACCTGAACGATTATTGAGGAGCTGAGAAAGGAATAACAAAGGCTTGCGTGTTTAAAGCTAGCTGGGAGATCAGCAAGCGATGCTACTACATAGCCTTTAATCAGTAGATTTATGTTTAAAGCTAGCTGGGAGATCAGCGAGCGATACTATTGCATAACCTTTAATCAGTAGATTTACATAATTAAGAGCTACGTACACGCTATTTCATAACCTTTAATAATTAGTAGATTTACATAAGAGCTGCACGCTAGAAAAGCTGCTGTGCGACATCTACTATTATTCCCTGTTCCTTATTTTATAGCATAATAATAATGCGTATCCATGTACATGCTCTTCTGCACATTGACGTCATCTAGGACCCAACACTTGGGCTTCTTGCTAGCTAGCTAGCTACTACCGTCTCCCTTCCTGTAGCTTCACATATCTAATCCTGCCATCAAAGTAATTAAGCACAAAAGCAGCATTAATTAGATCATGTAGATTTCCAATAAAATTATAAACTATGAGGATCGCTAAGACTTTAGCTTATTATTATTCAATTCCAAGGTAAAGACAACAACAGGACAACTGGATGGGACGTCGAAAGGTGTATATATACATCATGAGCCATTGGCCTTGGCCATAAACTTGGAATCGATCACTAGATTGCTTAATTTAATTTTATCAGAGACGTTAGGATTTTATTTTAGTGCACGCAATTAAGAAACATGTGGAGGAAAAGGAAAGCACATGCAACATACATAGGTGTGAAAGGAGATTAGATCTCACGTGAGCTTGGTTTTGCTCGAGAGACAAGGATAAGGCGCTAGGACTGCTCTTAAGAGGTGCAGTGTATACTTTAGGGAGTGTCCTCGCTCGCTACGAATTAATAATATTTCAACTCCCAAGTGGGATTATTTATTTATTAATTGTCGTGCCCTTATTCCCTAACCGAAACAAAACCAACTGTTCCATCTAAATCATCCCCCATAACTAGCTAGGAGAACGTACATAACAGAAGGAATTGAAGAGTGGGGGTACTACTACTGTTGACTCTCAGTGACTTCATTCTCTTTTTAGTTTTAAGGCACTCTTTAACATGATATCTCAGAGTAAACAACAATATACAACTCAATAAACATGTTTACACCAGCAATTAAGTTATCATCTAGTGGTGATGGAAAGGGCTATATATAGCTGATTCATGTATAAGTGGAGGTCCTTCATAAACGATGAAGAAATTAAGCTCGATCCTTCATCTAAAAAAGCTCAGGCATGCACAAGAGTGTATAACTAGATGAGGCACACTACACATTGGTATAGAACTTTTGAGGAAATTAAGAACTGAAAACAGATAATTAGCTAAACAAAGCAACTGCGTACTTGCCAACACTTCTCCCTGGCTACTTGAGAAAAGAGAGGCAACCGTTTTAATTAAAAAGAAAAAAAACTCAGATAACTAACTAACTGCAAGAGTCGACGCAATTGAGAATTAGGTGCTAGCCTGCTACCTGTGCCCCTCATCTGTAGTTAGGGAAGGGAATGCGACCAGACTCAATCTGCTTGATATCCTCCTCAAGAAGCTCGAAATGCCTCTTCACTTCTTCACAAGTCTTGCCCCCCACAGCACGTGCCACATTCTCCCACCGGTTGGGGCTATCCTTGTCATACACAGCCAGTGCCTTCTCAAACAGCTTGTTCTGCTTAGCAGTCCACTTCGAGCCTGAACTCTGCGATGATGATGATGCCATTATTGGTTAAAAATGGAAAGGAAAGGAAGGAGAAAAAAAAAGAGGAAGAATGTTTGAAGCACAGATGAATTGATTCCTAGGACTGTGGGTATGAGGAAGCAGTTGGCAAGGGCCGCTAGCTCCTTATATATATACAGGACGGAGCGTGGGCCGGGTTGTGGGGTAGACTACACAGTCCAGTTGGCAATCGAATATATTTGAACATAGAAGGTTCTGGGAGAGTAAGAACTAATGACTCGTAGGATTGAGAACCACATATATAGGATATGTAAGAGATAAGAGGGAGTTAACCGGAGGAGAAATAAGAATAAGGGATCAAGTGTGCATGTGTGGGAGGAAGCACAAACCATAATCTCCAATGAGAAGGGAATTAAGGGCTGCCTTCAGATTTCCTATTTATGTGTCCCCTTTGAACAAAAATGCCAACAAATTAATTATAGCTAGAGATAATCGTTGATTATATACTAAAGAGGTATGGCATGGGCATGCCTACATGGGTATATATTGACAGAATTAATGTAACATGCATGTCAATAGAGAAATTGCAAGGTAATACATATGAAAAGACAACAACATAACTATAAGTATCGACCCAATGACTATCAGATATGATGTGGCTTCAAGTTAGATCGAGATGCCTCCTACATAGTTTAGACATACTGATCTGTTTTATTACTGGCTCTCGAAGCTCATGAATCAAACTGCGGCTTTTTTACCTGTTGATGCAAAGAACAGGGTCTGATTTCCCAACTGGGATACAAAAGGTTAAGCCTTGGTCGTCCAGCACATGCTGGTCAGAAAAGGAAACATGAGCCACCGGCCACTCTTAATCTAATTAATATCTTGATTTAATTATATAAAACACTCCTCGCATGACGTAGGGCAATAGGATCCTGATTCCTTATAATGATGCATCACAAGAATACAAGTTTTAATTTAAAAAAAAAACTTGAAGCCCCTGTTGGGATCGAGCATGTCAATATAGAAATTGCAAGGTAATACATATGAAAAGACAACAACATAACTATAA
>BQKN01057152.1:0-34757 GCA_022839385.1 Asparagus kiusianus | reverse complement strand
ATATATGGAAACCTTGATGCTTATAGCCAGTAGGTGAGCTCCACAAAATAGATTAACTTTACATTGTAATTTGCTATTAGTAATATTGCTGGCAATACCATTACCTTTCCTCTTTATCTTATTATTCATGCTTTTCTGATATAAGTCCTCTTTTGCTAATCACTCAATTGTCTATATCTAGTTTTCATAATATCAGAGGTTAGAATATTCTCTTCTGTTTAAAAAATATTAACATAAATTTTTTTAAAAATATATACATATAGTAGCAATAAAAAAATATACACATAGTAGCAATAATATATACTTCAGTTCAACTCAAATATTGGCTTGAAGCCATTTAAAGTGAGGTCATTTCTAAGCTAGAATGATGATATATTGATTACACAATCCAAAAGTCAAAGAAGAAATATCTACAAAAGAAAAGTAATTTAATATGTCAAATTAACAACTAATTTATAAAATATACGTTGGCAGTGCATATAGCTATAGAAAGTAAGGTATATATCTTCATAAAAAGTGTTAGGTCTTATGTTTATGAGCCTACTATCTAACCTAGTTTTGATGATTAACAAACAACTCCTAACATTGTGTGTCGAGTGTTTGCATTTATTTTGTTAGGTAATCTACACAAATATCCTCAGTCGGAGGTTGGTTGAACTTGCGCCTACACGAGCACATCCTTTTGGAGGTTGGAGGAAATAGGAATAAAGCTATGCGTTTAAGCCAACACATCATCAAGCTTTATTCCTGCTACCAAGATCGAGCTTTAACGAGAGATCATTAGCTTGGGTATATTTTTAGTTTAGGTGTTTACTTTATGTGTCAAGCTTAAAGCTCAAATATATACACATTCACATTGTTGTTAGTCTAAGTGTGGAGACCCAAAGCTGAATAAAAAAGACAAAGAAAACAGTCCAGTCGCTAGCCGGTCGACCGACGGAGGAGGTCCGATCGACCGATGGAGGAGGTCCGGTCAACCGCGATGCCTGCAGGAAACTGAGAAGAAATCGACATTCTGGTCGGTCGACCGAACGACATGCTCTGGTCGACCGAATATGTGCACCAAAATCCTGTAGGAAGTTGGCGCTCTGGTCGGTCGACCGCGGGACGTGACCCGGTCGACCGGAGTCGGGTTTTCTTGTTTCCAAATCTATTCGAGATTCTGTTTTGATCTGGGATCCTATATACACCTAAACGTTTTTAGGGTTTGTAGAACACATGAAAAAGAGGGTTTTGAGAGGATTTTTTTAGAGAGATCTCAGAGAGATAAAAACCTATTTGTGGGCATTGTAATCTTCTTTAATTAATTAAAGAACTGTGTGATGTGGCTCCCGAGGATGTAGGCACGTTGCCGAACCTCGTTAAATTTGGTGTGTTCTTTCTTGTTTACTTTCCTGCAAGTTTTATCTTTTACTTGCGGTGATTTTTCCTACTTTGCTACTCTCAACACAAGGTCTGGAAGGACACGTATTTGATTTGATTGTTTCGAATCCCCAACAATTGTTTCGTTATATGGATTTTATTGGTTGTTTCACTTTGCAAAAAGATATGTTTAGCCATACAAATATTTTGAAAGATGAGTTTTAGCCATATAAATATGAAACAAATACATATATTCGTATTCTTGCACATATGTTTCATATTTATCGCATTATACATCATTTTGAGAAAATAACGTGTTTACCATTTTGAAAATAACGTGTTTGTGGATTATTGACTTAGTGATACTATTTTATAAATTTTCATAAGTCGATAAATACATTCAAAAGAATTTTTAAGCTTGTTTGAAATTGTTTCATCAAAATCAAGTGTTTGAAGATTTCGTATTATTGAATAGTTTAAGAAATAAATAAGTTTTCACAAATAAGAAATTCAGTTTGAGAAATTCTTTTTCTAACATGTTCTATTTCATGTTTATAAACATTTATCATTTTTGGAGTTGATTTACTATGTTAAATTGATTTTACAAAATTAAGTATTTTAGCAGTTTTTAGAATCTAGAATATCTATTTTAAAACAGTAATTTATCACAAATGGTAAATGATATTTTAGAAATTCTTTCTCTAACATGTTTATCTACATGTGTAGAAACTTTCCTCAAAATGTCACAATTTTTGGAATTGATTTACTATTTTTAATTGATTTTAGAAAGCTAGCTATATAAAATTTTAGAAACTGCCAAAATCTGCTAACGGTCCTTATCGGTCGACCGGCCAACGACTAGTTTTTTGGCAGGTGTGATTTTTGGGCTATATATACCCCTTTTTGCCTTGGTCTTTTCCTAGGTTTTTAACAAGGTTTGGGTTGTTTGTTGCTGAGTTTTCAAGAGAGGTTAAGTGTGTTTAATGTGAAGAAAGTTTCACAAAGAGAAGGAGATCGAGTTTAGTTTTGAGCATTCATCTTCTAACCCTCATCTCTCTTTGTTTTAGAGAAGTTTTACTAAACTCATCTTCTAGGTATTTATTAGTTTTGATTCTCATATTCTTATGCTAGATTGATTTGAGTTTAATTCTTGTTTTTGTTCATTGATTGCACACACACCCACTTGAGCTTTAGTATTTCACACATTGTATATTTCGGTTGTAATTGGGTTATTGAGAGTGAGTTTATACTTAGTTCTCATCCTTGCATTAGAGAACAAACAAATTTATTTGTGCTTTATTGTTGAGAGAACACATTGTAATACACAAGGACACTTAGAGGAGTGGTTGGTGAGAGACGTGGTCAATTCCAAAAGGAGTGACGTCAGTTGTAAATCCTAAGGAGAGGTTATAATTCCGAGCACTTGAGGAAGGTGACACGGGCTAGGCCAGTACTTAGAGAAGTGTATTGTGTATTGACAATAGTGTGAGATTGTAAACGTTGTCGGTGAGCATTAAAAACCGATTGTGTAGTTGATTTGTTGAGATAGTGGAGATTCTCCTCGAGGGTGAGGAGCGGAGATATAGGTCGTGGGTCGACCGAACTCCATGATCAATTTATTATGTTCGTGTTTGCCTTGGCGTATTATTTATGCTCATTATTTATTACAATTCTATATCGCCTTTATTTCGCCCTTAGTTTAATTCCATATCCTTGCATTCATAACTTTTATACATTATTTGCTAAGATATTAGTTAATTAGTTTTAATTTGACATTATAATCAGATTAGATTAGCAAATACCATATTCACACCCTCTAGGGTAATTTCAAAAATTCCATAGTGAGTGACCAATTACAATCATCCTAATTTAAGCGTAAATAATTATTATTTTAGTTACTAATTTGATACGCATAACTATGGAATAAATCTCAAGCGAAAAATATGAATTGAGATTGTATTATCCCGTAGTTAAATAAATAAATGTTAAGCTCCTCTTTATATTAAATTTAAAAGTAATAATTTAAATTATTAAGCACCGAATATTAGTTCATGCGAGAAAGTAAAGTAATCTATGGTCTATATACCTATATAGTCAATAAATCAAACATATTAAAATTTGTAAAAAGTTTAGAGTGTTTATTACAAATTCCATAAATATTCGGGGGCTGTTTGCGTTATTTGTAGGTTTTTAGTTTGTTTATAGGTTTAAAATTTTCAAGGTGTTTTTTACAAATTTTGAATTTTAGGAGTATTTTCATATTTTTTAAAACTTATAAGATATTTTCTCCAAAGTAAAAAAACTTTCAGTTTATAGTTAGCATATGTTTTTCAGATTTCTTACTGAATTAAAATAAGTAAAATTTACAATTATCAATATGTTTTAATAAACTTTTGAATTTGTAGGTGTGTTTTTGCAATCTAAAAAACTTGGATGATATTTTTTTACAAAGTCCAAAAACTTTTAGGTGCTGGCTAGCTTATGTTTATTAGGTTTCTCTACGAACTAAAATAAGTAAAGGATTTGAATTATATCAAACGTATCTCCTTTATCTAATAGCATGTTAAGTCTCATTATGAATAGGATAAATCATTTAATTATCAATTCAAAGAAGATAAGATAATTAGAATAGATAAGGATAATAATATAATATTTAAAAAAGTTAAGGGTAATATTGACCATGGAAAGATTTTTCCAAACTCATACTTTTAAAGGGAGTATGATATATATATACATAGCGAAAAGTATTCCTAAGGTGATGCATTAGATAATCATCTAAGGACGCGGTCTAAAATCACATGATTGAGATACATTGTAGATGATCCTGTAAAACCATAAAATTTTTGAATATTATGTGAAAAATAATAATAAATATGTTATATAGTGATAAATAACATATTTAATGTTTGAGTATGCTAGGGATTGATTTGAGATCAATCCAATGTATATATATGAATATGGGGGTGAAATCATGCACAACATGCACGAGCTTGAATCTAGAAAAACGACCAGTTAAGATTATTTATGTTTTATACACAGATACAGTTCTAATCTAGGAACACTCAAAGGCAAAAGTTGTAGGTATCTTCAACAGCTTTCCAACACATCTTAAATCACCTCTTTCTGAGTTCGAATGTGAAAGTTACAGCCAAAACAACAAAGACATGCACACATAGATTTTCCCTGAAAAGCCGACTTATAAGTCGACTTACACCAAGTCAACTTATAAGCCGACTTACAGACTGTTTCCAGTTTTCTTTCGGGTTTTCGGTTCATATCTGTGTTGTTTCGATCCCAGGCTTATATATACTCATTTAAACCCTATTTTGCTGCACTTTTTTATGAGAATACAGCAGCCACCCCTCCTCTCAAACCCTAGTTCAAGTTTTTGAGTTTTTGAAAGAGTTTGGAGAAGGATTCGCCGAGAGAAAGGCGAGATCTGTGTTTTTAGCAAAGGAAAAGGTCTTGCACCCATGTTAGAAGGATCAACAGTGACCTGATGTAAGATTATCTTCATCCAAACTCATCCCCATAGTTAAATAACTAGTTTAGATATTTAATATGAAGTTGAATATATATTTTCATGCTTTAATCTTAACCTGAGGTGTTAAAAGGCAAATTTTTGATATTAAATCTTAAATCAATGCTAGATCAGTAATCTTTTCTTGCTGTTTATGATAGAATAATGATCATGATCACTAGGGTTTCAATTATTTTTGTTTTTAATTTTTTAAACATGCTTAACTCATGCAATAACCATAGTTTGATGTTTAATTATCTTTTCATGCTAATTAATCATGCTTAAACCTTAAGTATGTGATACCTAAATAACTTAGACATGTTTAAACGAATTTTATGTCTTTGTTCATATTTATAAATGATCATCCTATAGCAATCATGTGATATTTCATGTCTTTATTAAAAATCTTGTATAATCATGTTGCTAACCCAAATTAGTTTTAATCCAAATGCTAAATTATGTAATCTGATCTCTGTTAATTAGTTGTATTATAACATGTTTTCTATGTTCTATGTTGAATATAATGAGTTTTGTTTGAGAAATATCGTAGAAAACATCGAAACATCAATTTGGAAGTCGACTTGCCATAAGTCGACTTATGCCAGGCATAAGTCGACTTACGGGTATTTTTCCAATTTTCATGAGTTTTATTTTGCACTATTTTTGAGACACGTTCGCGGGGTTCGAGCCGCACTTTTGTACACGTACATTCAGGAATACACTAGTACAGTATCTTTGCACACACATGGGAATCCCAAAGAGGATTACGACGAGTTTTGATCCGATTATATTTGAATTAGAGATTGTTTATTCACATGTTGAATATCGTTGGATGATAGGAAATCACCCCTGTATGTTCTGAAGTGTGCTTTGTCCAAGCAAAACAAACACCTTCTAGCGTCGATCCCCTCAAAGGAGGATACCAGCTCTTCACGAATGTATCTCAAAGGATACAAACGAGGATTTGCATACAAATACAGATATGTACATATAAAATTGACAAAATATAGTATTTAAATTGGTGAAAGGGTGAAAGAGATATACCCCCATGCGAAGCAGTAACAGGATTAGCCCCTTCAGTGGGCTGGACAGTCGAACGGCCATGGGGAACTCGAGATCTACGCGACAACATACTGAATATATGATCTACATTGAAATCCAACAAGAAAGTTAGGATTTTGAGCATGGAATTGACAAAAAATATCACAAAATACAGTGGAAATACGTATGCATGGGGAAGAATCAAAGGACGTGTAAATGTCAAAGGGGAGAGGGAGAGCAAACCTACCAAATCCGAATGAAATCTCCCCAAACAAGAGCTCCACACAAATCAGAAACGAAGAGGAGAAGAAGAGGCAGAGAACTGGTCGAAAATCCCGAAGAAATCGCCCAAAAATCGCCCAAAATCCAATGTGAAAAACCACCGAAAAACCCTATGTCGGGGTTTTATAACCCCGACTTCGCCGAGTGAGACAGACTTCACTGTCTCACCGTGAGAGACAGCATTTACTGTCTCGCACAGCGAGATAGTATAAGCTATCTCGTATCATGAGACGGCAACGATTGTTTTGAGTATAATAGGCGATATCATGGTGTTTTGATACACATGAATACTTTAATAGGTACACGAGTCTAAACTGTTTCCCTACCCTTAACAGGAAGTTTCTGGAGAATATTATTAAGGATAACCTGACGAATTCTTAATAGGTGTATAAGTGTCAATTTGGTGACAAAAGCTGAACCCACAAGTACAAATACCAGCTTCGATTCATAATCTCGACAGTGGTCAAGCGATAAACACGGTACCGGAAGGATATTAGCTATTCTACAAGGAACTGAATAGACTAAAAGAAGAAGAGAGCGGGAATTGAAGCCATTTACGGATCCTTCTACACGATCTACTCAGCCAAGCATTGAAGGGATCGTAAGTAAAATTTATCATGTCCAAAGTACCCCAGACTCCTCCATAAAAGAACGAGTCTATAATACTTTGGAGGGGGTATCTGTAGGCATCAAAAAATGCTGATAGATACCCAAACATAGAGAAGATCACCGAAAAAAATCATAAGTATGGACTGTCTCGCAGCGAGATAGTGTTTGCTGTCTCACAGCGAGACAGTGTTTTGCTGTCTCACCAACAAGACAGTGTTTACTGTCTCACCAGCGAGATAGCTTTGAAATGGTCAAAATTGAATCAAATCACTGCCACCTACGTGTCCATTAACTGCCAAGGGACGTGGAAAACACCATGGGCAAAAATCACATGAATAACTGCCAAAATAACGGAGTTTGAAACATGAGAAAGCGGTTACAGCAAAAACTACCAGGCAATTGGTTTTTTCGAGATAGTATTTACTGTCTCGGAGGCCGAGACAGCAAACACTGTCTCGGCCGCCGAGACAGTAAACACTGTCTCACCGGCTTAACTTCTTCGTTTTGTTGTGTTTTTCAGTTATGTATCCCAGAGGCTATAAATACCCTCCTAGGGTCATTATTGACGAGGATCGAGCATTTATCAAGCAATTCAGAGCAGAGAGAGCAGACATAATAGTTCTTGGTGTGATTCCTTGAGATTCGAGCTTTGACTTGATCTTAAGAAGAGTGATCGTCTTACTTCGATAAGAACTTCACTTCAAATTCCTACTTTAATAAACGAAGGAAGAATCTCTAAACCCCTTCGAGATCTGTGATTCGGTGGTCCACGAGCCAAAGCACTCCCGGCACAGGCAAAGTCTCACAAAACAAGAATCGATAAACGATTTTTGTGTTATTTTCCCAAGAGTTGTAATTTTTATTTTGTTGTGTGAAAGAAGTCTTTTAAAAAGACTATTTCTTTCATATTTGTTGTAATTGATTGTAGATATGATGAATTCCATGATAACAGCAACTTTTGGCGAAAACAGCAGGCTTCTAGCTCATCCGCTTTAGATGACTGAGGGTGTAGCTCTCTTTCCATCTCTTTTTTCGTTTTCAGAAGAGGATTCTAGGTTGTGAGTTTTACGATCTGAATTCTTGTGTGCTTTCTGTTTTCCCTTTGACATGGTCCTCCGGGAAGATTCAGGCTTTTGGCCTTTTTCTGCAAGGAGCTGGGCCAACATATCCTTCATCTGAAGAAGGATCTCTTGCTGTGCTTGGAGCATGACATGATGTTCATCAACCCTCTTTGCTAAGTCTTCGGGGCCTCAAGTCATGTAACCGGGAGCTTCTAGTGCTATGACGAAGCTTGATGACTGAGAATCAGCAATTGCTGATTGTTCGTCATTCGAAATAATCCCCTTAGCTAACTTTTGATAATTAACCGAGCGGATGGCTCCTATCCTAGTTCGAGTATGCCGATATATTCCCTCAAATTCATCATAGATTTCCCGAATAGTCGAGGAATGATTTCTCTCCGATTCATCGGAGCCGGGAGCCGAGGCATTCCCTCTGCCGATCACATTGATAGTGACTTCAGGGTATTTAGCTTCAGAACTCTTCTTCTTGTGATGCTATTGTCGCTTGGTAGGTCTAGCAACGTTCGTCAATTTGTTGAACACCGATTATCGAGGTGCAGATGAGAAACAGTGGCATTCCGAGAGGACTGCAGAAATAAGCCGCTCACATTAGCAGGAATGAGCTACTTGCGGTGTTGGTCTTCTTCTCGAAAATAATTCTCGTAAATATGACACTTGAGAGGAGCTTTTCATCAAGTATGAAGACGGAGATGGAACCCCCTACTCTTGAGTGGGTAAGATTGGTTCTTGTCAAACATGGATTTTAAACCCATGTTGGCCTTTTTGAAATTGGCGGACCACGTCGCGTTCTTGAAAAGAAACGCGTGGGTCGCGTTTGGATTTGTAAACATTAGGCCAAGGCTTGCGTTTAAATGATGAAACAGATCACTGAGGTTCGTGTTTTGGTTGGATGCACCCATGGGGTGCGCGTTTGATTGATGAAATAGACCCTTGAGGGTCATGTTTTGGTTGAACGCACCCCAGAGGGTTGTGTTTGTTTAGTGAAACAGACCCCCGAGGTTCATATTTCGCTTGAACGCACTCTTGAGGTATGCATTTATTTTTGGCAGTGCCTTTCTGAGGGCCCCGTTTTGGATGAACAACGTGCTACTGAGGGTCGTGTTTTAATTGTCTCACCCGAGGCTTATAATTGGGTTCATTGCCACGAAGCATGCGTTCTGGATTAGAAACGCATTGTTCGGGCAGAACCTCAGAAACGTGATCCTCACATTGGGCATGGGATTGGCTTTCTCAAAGATGCGCCCGTCGTATGGATCTTCTCCGTCTTCGAGCGGCGTTCTTTTTGGCTTGTTTTAAAGCCTTGGCAGCAATGTCATTAGTGTTTATAGAGTCCGCCTCCTCCATAGGCCGTTTATGACCCGTTACACGTCGTGTTGACGCGGACGTGGAAAATTCAACTTGCTGGACGAGTTCGACAGAGGCTAAGCCCACTCCTTTGGTGGAGGGGCTATTCGATGAGTCTTGGCCAAAGGAGAGGGCTTTCTTTGAAATCTCAGCAACAGTTTTGATCTCTTTGGAGATCTTACGAATGTTGTGCCTAGCCTTGGGGATAAGCGATCCGGAGGAGAGGGCTTCCTCGTACTTGGCTTGACCAAACGCTATGATGAGAATTTCCACGGTCATCCCAGCAAGATGAATGTCGGATTGCGCCACCACCTCTTTGTCAGAGAAGCTAGTCCCCAGCGGAGTTGCCATCTTTTGTTTGGTGGAAAATTTGTAGTAAAAAGAATAAAAAAATTGACTTGTATTCTCTTGATCTTAATTACAATTTGAATTCTGATTACAAAAGAGAGGAGAATGATCTAGATTTTCCCCTTTGTTTAATTTTAGGTTCTTCACAGTAGCGATAGAGTGCATCCTTTGAATGCTTGCGTCGAATTTGCTCTCCGTTGATGATCCGACCGTCTTGTCTCGCGAGAATAATTAACTTGTGTGGCAAGTTTGATTAAGAACTCTTAACGAGTTTAGGAACTCAGAACGAGTTGAAACTCTATGAAAAGAGTTGTTAAAAACCAAATGATCTGTTAATAAACCAAGTAGATTTGTTTGTTGCTGAAGTCGAAGATGCTAATCTCCTCCAAGATTCGTCCTTAGCTGATCACCAGATGATCTCCCCAACTGAGTTGAACTACCTTGGTGCCGTTGATATCAAAAGGATCTGACCTTTTTGTGAAAAAGTCTGATCCTATGTCAAAAAGATCCAACCCCCAACTTTGTTGAGTTTGTTGAGGTTTATAGGAGGATAAGGGGTTGTAACTGCCCCCTTAATCCACTCCTAAGTGGGCGTGATTTCCTTAGATCGTGTGGAAAATGGTTCTGAAACTGTTCAACTCATGTTTGAATGAGTCAAACATCCAATTGGCATTCAGGATCCTAACTCCGTGTCTTAGGATTAAGACGCGGAGTTGGATGTTGACCGAATATTGAAAATGTGAGGGCTGCTTGTGTTTTGCTTGTTGAAGCTTGGAAACACGGGGGTCGCCTGCGTTTCAGGAATTGAAATGTGAAGATGAATTCTGTGTTTAAAAGGGTCTAGTTGACTTGTAACCTCTTCTGTAGAGCGTTATAAGGACTATTATTCAATAATCTTTACTTTAGCTGCTATGGGGGCGTGGAAGTCGTCAGATTGTAACTCTCACCGTTGATTGTGAAGACCACTGAATAGAGTTTTCATCAGTTGTCAAAAGTGTCATTGAATTGTAAATCTTCTTGATCTATGTGAAAAGTCGTCCATTTGTAGTTTTCATTTGTTGACATAAAAGTCATCTTATTGTAACTTTCATCATCGAGATATGGGAGTCGTCGGATTTCAACTCCCATCATTGAAGTTTGATCGGGATCAGCTATCTATTATGATTTTTAGACAACCTACAAATAGGAAGGCCCATCCCTGTATGTGATATTGCGGCCGCCAAGTACTCTGGCGAGTCTGAGGTTAGAATGTTTATCGTCTGGCTGATCGTCTGGGCATGCAGGTGAGTTCGGCTCTTTAAACTTAACTCGTGTGGGCGAGTCAAGTGTGTAGGTGAGTTTCTGATCGTCTGATGGAACGCTAGCTGTGTGGGTGAATTTGGTGATTGCGTGGTCTTGGCTCGTGCTGGCGAGTCAAGCACACGGGTGAGTCTAGTTTCCACGTTGCGCAGGCGACTCGGATACGCATGCGGATTTTAGGTTTATCTACAAAGGTAATTTTTACCACCTACACTATGCCAATGCATTTGCATCATTATGTTAGCAAGAACTTTAAACAAACAACATAGATTATCTGATACATTGTCATAGTGAAGCAGCACACTAGAGGTTCGACTCAGACAAAATATGGCAGTTAAAACGCCTCATAGTTTATCCAATACAACATTTTCTTGAACAACTCATGTCATGTTGAATCATAAGGTGTTCTGATTGTATTTGCAGCATTACATTTGGCATGGACTCAAAATAAACAGCTACATCTGAACCTTATAATCATAAGGTGTTGAACCATAAGGTGTTTTGTACTATGTCATTATTGATTTCAGCACCTTCAACCCCCACACTGGAAATTTGTTTCTCAATCTCCAAAATCTTGTCACATGTATGTTAATTTGCAATCCCAAATTGAGAGGAGTTGCTTCCACGATCAACAAAGTCTTTTGGTATGAGTCTAACTGCATTGGCTGTTGAAAACAATTTAGTAAGCAAGTGGCTCCTCCACAACTTGGCCTAGCTAGAAATTTCATGAAATGAGTTAAAATGTGAATTTTAATGAAGTTTTATGAAATGAATCTAAAATTTACTCCATGTTATTGCCAAAGCACACACTTGCATTGAATTATAATAAGAAATCCACTCAACTATGGTGGCAGTAATATGACAACCTACTTATTTGTGCAAAAATTACCAATTGCAATCAAGTATCAATCAGTCATCAATCTAAAATATTGTGCTTTCTTACTTGCCACTACAAGCTACAACAAACAAAAATGGTTTCTTAGTTGCAAAAACCAAGAACAATTGCTCTATCCTAATCTGTTATAATGGCACCTGGTTCAACCACATGCATACATTTAAGCCATTCTTCAAATAACCACACAAATGTATCTTCTTGTTCATCAACTAATAATGCACAACCAAATAAAGTGGACTATCTATGGTGATTGACCCTGGTAAATGGAGCAAATGGAAGACTGAACTTATTAGTTCTGTATGTCACATAAAAAAAAACAACATGACTGAATTGCAAATAAGATGCTCTTGATCTTCCATCAGCCCAGAAAACACTCATCATTTATCTACTACTGTCTACTTCTATTGCAAAATAAAATTCTGGATCATTCGTTGTCTTACTCTGAAAATGTCGAATGATAGATATGCATTCATGGTTAATATTATTGTCCCTTTGGGTTCTGATATGATCAATATACTATTGTAGTGTCACTAATTCACCTTCTCTTCCATTGGTCGCATTAATAACACGAGAAATAGTGGAAGGAGGCATACCTTCTTCTCGTAGACTCTCAATAAGTTTTTTACATCTTTGAGTTTTATGGAATTGTTGATGTGATCTGTACATTTTTGCTTTGTATGAACTACTCAACACATGATTTGAATGCTCTTCAACAAACCCTGTGACCTCCCACGATACATCCTGCAATAATGATATAGGTGTATCTTCTCTTCGAAACTTAGCGATCCTCATGGGAGCTTGACGTTATATGATTCTCATGATAGCATGAGAATAGGGGTGTAAAACAGTATAGTGGAACGCAGGAGGAAGCATGGAACGAGACGGTGAGCAACATATTCAAAGAATCCAATTTTCAGTTCGTGAGTCGACTCATACATGTACATGAGTCGACTTATTAGGTTGAGTCGACTAATGACTGTCATGAGTCGACTCACAAAATCAAGCCCTGTTAGCAAAAGTCTCTGACCAGTCGACTCATCAGTTATGAGTCGACTCAGATGAGGTCATGAGTCGGCTCATCTCAGTCATGAGTCAACTCATCGACGGTTTCCTGGTTTGGTTGGGTTTCTGTTCACACGAATTCCTATTGGTTTTAGTCTTGGTTATTTACTATATTGCCATCCACATTTATACACCTATATAAAGGATTGTTTTAGGGTTTATAAGCAATCAGATAGATTCAAATAGAAATTCTAATTATTGTATTAGGGTTTAGAGAGAATTGAGAGGTTGTTCTCGATTCTAGTGAGATTATAAGGGAGTTTGTAATCTTTTGTTCCATACTGAATTGTTCTGTGTTTTAGTTGTCTTCTTCTCAACCCACCTTTTGGTAATTCCGTGACCAAAGGGTGCTCACACGGCAACTCATATCAAGTTGGTATTAGAGTATCAGATCCGGTGAAGGGGCATCCTGTGTATGATCCTTACTCGATTCGAATACAAGAAGCTTGGTAAGATCCTTATTTCATTGGAAGGAGTTCATGATTTAAGGAAGGAGAAGATGTCTGAAGCAGAAAATTCAGTGAGGATTGATGCATTAGAGAAGCAGATCGAGATAATAGGGTCGACGCTCACAAAACTCGTTGGTCTCATCCAAGGAGGGAACGAAAAGGGAGAATCTTCTTCTAAGTCTAAGAAGAAACCTATCAAGTCCGGTGGAGAGAGCGAGCTTTCAGGCTCCAACAAGCAGGACGAGACCGTTAAGGCTGGGTTACATCAAGGGGGTAAGAATTCTTACCAGAACCTGAAGATTGACTTTAAGGTGGAGATTCCTGTTTATGATGGGAGTGTTGATGTCAAGAGGCTTGATGACTGGATCGAGCGGATGGAGACATGTTTTACTCTTTATGGCTATTCGTCGAAAGAAAAGATTGTGTTCGCGACATTGATGCTTTTAGGATATGCGTTGACATGGTGGAAATTCTACTACAAGCAAGAGAAGAAGGCGGTGTCGTAGAACAAATTTAAGGAGTTACTGAGAAAGCAGTTCTACCCGATGGGATTCCTTGAAGAGCATTGGTACAAGTAGTACAACTTGTGCCAAATGGTCAATCAAAATGTTCAAGAATACACTATGGAGTTCCAGTAGCAGGCGATGCTCCTTAACATTGTGACAGAGGAATATTCTATATTTATGAAGTATATGGCGGGATTGAGCGATTATATTCGGAAGGAGATAAAGTTGTTCACGGCTGAGACTATTACAGAGGCGAGCGTGAAGGCCATTGCCATAGAGGGCAGGCAAAAGAAGGACAACGAGGCAAAAGAAGATGTAAAGCAAACGGGTGGTGAGTCTTGTGGTTCCAAGCACAAGGAGGAGAAGAAGGGTGATCCAGGGAAAGCAGGGCTAATTTGTAGTCATTGTGAGAAGACAGGGCACGAAGCTGATCGATACTGGGAGAAGTATCCTCATCTGAAGCTAAGAGGGTTGCAGAGGAAGGAGGAGAAAAAGGTATACATGATAGCTCAAGGTCCGAAGGAAGTTCCTGGGATGACAGAGCCTAATAACAATCTCAACCTTATGGCGGGGAAACAGGCCACGACAGAGGACGAAGACCCGAGGGAGCAGCTCTTTGTTCTCAAGATGCAAGTGAAGACCAGTTTGGTTGATACCATTATTGATTCGGGCAGCAAGAAGAATTTGATGTCCGAAGCCTTGGTTCAGAAGTTGGGTCTGCAGATGGTTAAGCATCCGAAGCCCTATCCATTGGGGTGGATTCAGAAGGAGGAGAAACTGAGTGTAGTTAATCAATGCACTGTCAGATTTACACTCCACGAGTTGTATATTGACGAGGTCATATGCGACATCATTCCATTGGATGTTTGTCAGATTATACTGGGTAATTCGTACTTATGGGATAGATATGCGATCTACGAGAGGCGGGCACAGAAGTACACCTTCACTAAGGATGGTGTAAGGTTCATATTTCATTCGGCATCTCTTCCGAGGGAGACAAGCTTGGGGATGGTGACGCGAGCGAAGAGACTAGTGAATGCAAGCCGAAGTTTGTCTCGCCGTGCATTAGACTTCCAGAAAAGCCATCGATAAAGGATTTTAACTTAGAGCGAACGGTGACTACGACGAGACGCAGGACGAATGAGTTGTTTCCAATCGGACGTCGAGACTAGATTCCTAGCAAGGCCAGGTGGTGCAGAAAAGATGGAGGAGCTCGAGAGTTTCCTTAGCAAAAGTTCTAACTAGAACGAGACTTCAAGTTCTTAATGAGGGGACCCATGATATGGGTGTATCTTCTCTTTGGAACTTAACGATCCTCATGGGAGCTTGAGGATAGATGATTCTCATGATAGCATAGGAATAGGGGTGTAAAACAGTATATTGGAACGTAGGTGGAAGCGTAGAACGAGACGACGAGCAACAAATTCGAAAAATCTAATTTTCAGCTCGTGAGTCGACTTATACATGTACATGAGTCGACTCATCACGTTGAGTCGACTCATGACTATCATGAGTCGACTCACGAAATCAAGCCCTGTTAGCAAACATCTCTGACCAGTCGACTCATCAGTTATGAGTCGACTCATATGAGGTCATGAGTTGACTCATCTCAGTCATGAGTCGACTCATCGACGGTTTCCTGGTTTGGTTGGGTTTCTGTTCACAAGAATTCCTGTTGGTTTTAGGCTTGGTTATTTACCATATTACCATCCACGTTTGTACACATATATAAAGGATTGTTTTAGGGTTTCTAAGCAATCAGATAGATTCAAAGAGAAATTCTAATCATTGTATTAGGGTTTAGAGAGGATTGAGAGGTTGTTCTCGATTCTAGTGAGATTGTGAGGGAGAGATTATAATCTTTTGTTCTTCATAATCTAGAAGAAGGTAGTTTCCTTTGCCATACTGAATTGTTCTGTGTTTTAGTTGTCTTCTACTCAACCCACCTTTTGGTAATTCCGTGACCAAAGGGTGCTCGCACAGCAACTCGTATCAAATAATTTAACTCGCATCATTGCCTTACATCCTACTCTAGTCTCTCACCAAAAAGGGATCTTGATCTTGTCTCTATTAGATCTATAGCCCTACTTATCACAAACAAACTTTTTGTCTACCACGTCTCTAGCCTTATGAGAGTAATTCATCGTGCTCTTACTTATTTCAAAACCCACCAACAATGCATAGGAGTTATAATACTTATAAGCTTCTTCAGAACTATTAAATTTCATTCCTCGTAGTGGTTTAGAAGCATTTTCAGTATTGGCCGTAATTTCACTTCTAATAGCAATTGATTCTCCCATTCTGAACTATCCACTAGTTGAATTTATTAGCTATGAAAAAAATGCAAGAAAGAAAAAAAAATTAAAAAATGCCATAAGCGTAACAATTTCATCTTAAAAGTCCTAAATGTTGAATATATCAAAATATAATTAGAGTGTTTGGGTGTTCTAAAAAACAATTGTGCCAATGTTGGCTGATGATTAAAAACCAAAAGACCATTAGAAATTCCCACATAATCTGATCCCTAGAAGGTTCGAGCCAAACTGAATCAGTAATGAATTTGAAGAACGATGAAATGACCCTTGCAAGTCATTGATTTGAACCATTAAAGGGTAATTCTCAGCAAAAGAAATTAATTATCTCAATGACATTCAGGTGGGTTGTATTAATGCTTTAACAGTAGTTTAGGATCTGATCTCATCCATCTTAATTAAATGGAAGTCACACGATCGGTGATGTAAATAAAAACATTGCAGAGTGTGGTCGATCTAAGTGTATATTATTTTGTTATCTCATTGTCAACAAATTATAGTATAAATTACTTGAGAAACAGTGGAGTTCTCCGAATCTACTTACTAGCAGAGCGCTGGCAGAGGGAGGAGAAGCGGAGTTGGAGTTGCAAATCGGTGGGGTTGGCTCGCGGATCGAGAGAGGGCTCGAGATCGATCAAGAGAAGGTGAGTAGGGTCAGCTCGTGATTTGTGAGCTCGAGAGAGAGAGAGAGAGAGAGAGAGAGAGAGGGCTCATGGAGTTGATCGAGATCGGCGGATCAAGAGAGAGGGAGAGAGATAGCTTCACGGGGATTTGAGAGATCTGGATCTGGTTTGAGGTTAGGCTTCTGGGAAGAGAGATAGCTTCACAGGCTTGATTTGTGAGCTCTTGGAGTTAGGCTTTTGGGGAGAGAGAGAGCTTCACGAGGCTTGATTTGTGAGCTCTTGGAGGGGGCTTGGTGTAAAATGACCATAAAGTTTTCGAATCAACAGCCTGGATGAATCAATGACTTGCATGTGTACACACACACATACATACATACACAAACACACACAAACACACACACACACATGAAAGAACCCTAGAGAGGGCGGGTGAATAGGGTGAATGCTAATCTAATCTGATATTAATGCTAATTTAAAACTAAATAACAGATATCCTAGTGAAAATGATATGCAACAAGATATATATGCAAGGATAAGCAATATAAACGAGGGTGAAATAAACAAGATGCAAATGTAATTGGGCAATATAAACAATGAACAATACACAATGGCGATATAGAATGAGACAAATGATAAGCACAAATAATAACGCCAAGGCAAACTCAAACACACGAAATGATCAAAGAGTTCGGTCCTTCTGACCTACGTCTTTGCTCCCCACTCCCAGGGAGAAATCCACTATCACAACCGGCTTTTCGATGATCACCCAAAAAATATTTACACCACACAATTAGGTTTCTAGTTCACTGAAAACTTTCATAATCACTCATAATGCAATCACACTCTACACCCTCTAAGTGCTGGTCTCTAGCCTGTGTCCTTCCTTAAGTGCTCGGATTTATAACATTTTTCTAGGCTTTACTACCGATGCCACTCCTATTGGAACCGACCTCGTCTCTCACTACACACTCATCTCGGCGTACAAGTGTATTACAAAGTGATCTTACAAATTAAGCACAAATACAAAATGGTTTGTTCTCTACAATGGATGAGAACTCAATGTAAGCTTATACTCTAAGTAACACCCACCACAATCCAAATTATACAATATATGAAATACTAGAAGCTCAATAGGTTGTGTGTGTAAACAAAGAGTAAAATGAAGTTTAACTCAATTCAATCTAGCTCAAATATATAATAAACACAATAATAAATAGCTAGAAGATGAGTTAAGAAAACTTCTCCAATGAAAACAACAAGGAGGATGGATGAAGTTGAAGCCCAAAACCAATGAGATGATCTTCTCCTCTTGTGAAACTTTCTTTATAAAACAAACTTGTAAAAAACACACTTAAACAAAACTTAAACACCCTTTTAAACTTGTTAAAAGTCTTCTTAATTTTTTTTGGTGAAAACAGTTATGGCAATGGGGTATATATAGGATCATAGAACAAACCCTAAAACCAAGAGAAAACCAAGAAAAAAGATAAAAAATGAAAACCTAAAAATCTAGAAAAACTATTTGTTAGAAAGCTGTCGGTTGATTGATAAACAGTATCAGTCGACTGATGAGCTGACCGTTATAGCCAGCTTACAGCTCATCGGTCGACTGAAGACCTCATTAGTCGATTAATAAACTCATCAGTCAACTGATAGTTTATCAGTCGTAAAAATAGAAACTTTTAGCAATTCCAGGCGAGTTCATTAGTCGACTTATAAAATCCATCAATCGACTGATAACAAGTTTCCAGAAACAAATAGTAAATCCGATTTTCAAACCTCTTTTAAAAATAGTAAATAAATTCTAAAAAATATAAAATTTTAGAAAATGATTGTAAACATGATAATAAACATGTTACAAAAAGAATTTTTAGAATTTCACTTCAAAAAAATGAAAACTCATTATTTTTCAAAACTAGTCCAAAACATGAAAACTAAACATACATGTTTTTGACATTTTGACTTAAATAATATTTTAAAACCTTATAAAATGATTTTATAGACTTAATAAAAGATATAAACTATTGTTGTTAAGTTTATAAACTAATTGTAGTCTATAAAAATTACCTTGACTACAGAAGGACCTAAAAACCGGCCATCAAGAGCTTGATTACGCCTACAGGCTTAACCCGCCAACACGAGTCAAATCTACTCAAGAGTTGAGTTCACTAGATAAAAGTGAAGGGACCTAGAGGGGGTGGGGGAGGGTGAATAGGGTTTATGGACAAATAATATGCAATTTAAAAACTATTCCAATAAACCACACACAAAATTGAAATACAATGACAATAAAAAAGAGTAGTGATAGAGATAGTTAGCCAATTGATGACACGTGGTATGTTCATGAGGTTTGGTCTGCTGACCTACGTCCCGGTCCCCACTCTTGAGAATAAATCCACTACATACCCGGTTTGGAAGCAGGAACTTCTTCTACACAACGATCTCCATCGAGATCTCACAACCACATAGTAGATCTCCACGAGATCAAGCTCACAGCAGTTGTAATTTAAAGAAAAACTCTCCCTTTACAGTAGCCCTATAGCAAGAGGAGAGATTGCAATTAAAGCTTGGGATGTGGGCTTTGAAATAGTGAAAGCAAATAAAAGTTGAAGCTCTTTAAAAACAATAAACTTAAACACAAGAGATTTGCAATGAAAGCTTGGTTATTGAAGTAGTTGGGGTTGTTGGGTATTTATAGGAAGAGAAAATAACAGCCAAAACCCCAAAGAACCAGTGAAAATCCCACAAAAACTGAGAAAAACTAGCCGTTAGGCTGCTTATCAGTCGACTGATGGGAATTATCAGTCGACTGATGAGCTGAACGTTGTATTCAAAAACAAGCTCATCAGTCGGCTGATGTTTATTTTCAGTCGACTGATTGATCATCAGTCGACGCGTCATTCGACCAAAATAGAACATATAATTTTTGATGATTCTAGGCGTTTTCATCAATCGACACATCAGTTGACTGACGTCATCAGTCGACTGGTCAGTCGAATGATAACAGATTTTTAGCCTGAATCGATTTTTGAATTGAGTTTCAAAGCTCTGTTAAAAATAGTAAATAAACTCTAAAAAATGTAAAACTTTGAGAATAGTTTATAAACATTTTGACAAACTTGTTTGAAAAGGAATTTTGCAAAAAGATCCTCGTATTTGTGAAAATCATCATTTAGCAAAAGTACCAAAATGCGAGTTTTGAAAGTGTGCAAGTGCGATATCCCATGAGCTTCAAATGTAATTAACGAACTACTTGCCTACAGTAAGTACTAGAGAGAAAAATAAATAGCAAATATCCTCCACATAGAAATACATGACTTGAGTCTTGATATTTGCTCTTGAGTAGATGAAGCTTCTTATGCATATGGTGCTCTTGAAAGCATTGCTTCATCACTTTGCCTCCACCTCCTTAGATATTATCATTATAGCTCTTTTTCCATCCAATCCTCCATAAAAGGTGCTAATATATATGGTCTTCAATATAGCTCAATAAACAATTAGAACTAATAATGGTGTTTATAAATCATCATCAAAACAAAGGATCTAACAAAAAGGAGCTCGCCCACGTGCTTGACTCGCCAGCACGAGTCAAGACCAAACGATTGCTGAGCTTGCTTGTACATCTAGCTAGGATTTATGCCCGAGAACAAAATCAAACACCAAAAGAGAAAGACAAATACAATCACAATAATGGCAGAAACACAAACAACCAATTTTTACGTGGTTCTGTAATCTTGCCTACGTCCATGGGAGCAACAAAATTAATTTCTTATTAATCACAAGAATATACAAATAAGAGAGAGGATCTCAAACTTAAGATCTCTCAAACAAATACCAGGTGATTTTAATCTAAAATCACCGCTCAAAACTCTCTCTTAATTACCCTAAAGAAATGTAGACTATAAAAATTACTTTGACTACAGGAGGACCTAAAAAACCGCTATCAAGAGCTCGATTACGCCTACAGGCTTAAACCACCAACACGAGTCAAATCTACTCAAGAGTTGAGTTTGCCAGATAAAAGGAGCTCGCCCTCGTGCTTGAGTCACCAGCATGAGTCAAGACCACGCGATTGCTGAGCTCGCCTGCACGTCCAGGCAACCAACCAGATGATCAGAAACTCACATGCACACTTGATTCGCCTGTACAAGTCAAGTCTACTCAAGAGTTGAGCCCACCTACGTGGCCAGGTGATCGACCAACTCACCAAACTCATCAGAGTACCTAGGGGCCAACGCTGTTGCGTATAGGGATAGACCTTCCTATTTCCCGTGATGTGAAAGGGAGGAGTAAAGTACTCCAAGCCCATCAAGTAGCCGCTCATAGTACAAGTGACTAGTCAAATCCACGCAGTCACCAAACTCGCCCGCATACTTGACTTGCATGCATACTTGACTCACCTGCACGAGTCAAGTTCATCCAAGTGGCTGAGTTCGCCTGCACGATTCAAGCCATCAGCTAGGCTATTAACAAATTCACCAGAATCACCCGAGTCCTAGGCGGCTATGACATCATGCACAGGGATGAGCCTTCCTATTTCCCATGACGTGAAAAGGGAAGAGTATAGTACTCTAAGCCCATCAAGTAGCCGCTCATGGTACAAGTAAGAGGCATGGTATCTCTCAATAGGACATGGTCATATCCCATGATTTAGGGGAGTGATCATGTCTTCTTCCTTCTATTTAAAAGCCTCTTCTGTTTATGTAAAGGAGGCTGGCTTTTCAGTTGATCAGTTCACTTTTTGACTGAGTTAGTGACACCCTCTTTGCACTATTTTTGCACTGTAGCACCTTCCTATAGCTTTCAGCCTTGATTGCCATTAAGCTCGGAGATTCAAACTCGATCAATACGAGCTTCTATTACGTACTGAAGCTCACCATTTCGGATTTGTAATAAGATATTCTTATCAATACAAACAAAACTCCCATTTTAGGAAATCAAATTTTTACACCTACAGAAGATGGCGACTACAGTGGGAGATACCATTTCTTCAATCAAGATAGTGGTAGCACAGTTCGACAAGGTTGCTGTTGGGACAATCGTGGAGTCCCTCCTAATTGAGTTAGACCAAGCCAAGTATGAAGAGTACTTGTCTTCCTCCTCCTCTAATTGCAATGCATCCTGTAAATACCATAGAGTTGTGCGTAAGGCCTGACCCCAAGTGGCTGAGGCCTCCACGCCTGAGGACTCGATCCGAGCCATGGCAGTGAGTCCTACCTCCCCCAAATCAATCAAGGCCGAGTGGAAGGGCAAGGGTATAGGGAAAAAGGTCGCTAGATGGGTCGCCAAACGACCCTCGCAGACCCCCACTCCGGAAGAGATAGTTGTTCACCTTGGCGTGAACCACGCCGTCATAGTTCGCGCAGACGCCCCTCTCTCCAGGAGGGCCTGCCAGCGGTGACGACATGCTCTCGCCCGAAAAGAGGCTTAAGCTCTCACCTCTTATGATAGTCTGAATTACTACTCAGGCCTGAAGAATGCCAAGCGGAGGTGTAGCCCTCCTAATGCTGATGGGTTCACCAAATCAGGCGAGCTTTGCTCAGATCGCAACACTTCTCGTTTCGACAAGCTTGGTACTTATGGCAAGCTTGGCCACCCATGCGAACCAACCAGGATGGGTGAACCCACCAAGTTAAGCAGGCTTCGTTTCTCGGGTCATACTCTTGATTCAAGTAAACTGCCTGAATCAGGCGAGTCTGCTCGAACAGGCGAACCTTGCTGGGTTCGCCTAACGGACAGACTTCACATGCGAACCAGCCTTGGGGAGGCGGCATGTGAGCCCCATAAAGCCCACCTGAATACACAAACGGTCAAAATTCATCAATCGATGGGAACTCGCCCGAACGCAAGAACTCCCCCGTCAAGGCGAGATCACCTGGCTTCGACACTTAACCATCCTACCCAGTGTACTCAAGGGAGTTCATTTTAAACTCTCTCATGCAATCATGTGCATGGCCCCTCTAATCTTGGGGGTAGCCACCAGCGACCTACGGGAGATCTCCAGAATCATCTAGCCTGCAAATGCACCATCCACGAGGCGAATCCTCAGTGTCACTACGAAAGACTTATCCAAGCGGTACTCACCGACAACCTGTGTGTGGGAACAGCGAGACCTTTGGTGTTAGAAAGGCTTGCTCAAAAGGCTCCTAAGGCAAGATCTTCTCATCGAAGACATAGCCGCCAAAGGAGGCACGTCGTCGACAATTTGGAGCTCCCATCTGCTATGGTCAACATGATGGGGAAGGGTAAAACCGTGCTCCCGAGTTCCCCAGACTCGAATTCTTTCCTAGGACCTAACCACCCTCTTGTTCAACGTGAGTGCGAAGCTATATTCTTGCGCACCCATACTCATACAGGAGCAACCCTCTCGCTCAATTATGCACTTTTAGCATCTCCTTCATGCGGTGAAGATGAGGTTTGCTTAGCAGCAGCCACATCCTAAACCTCACACTCGATTCAAGACGAACTAGCAAGGGTGCACGTGGTAGAAACCATGGAGGATCAAACAATGGCCAAAAAGCTCGAAGTACAATAAGCCACCATCGAATCCATAAAGGATATATTGGAACAACTTCTGAACAAGAAGAAAAAAAGAAAAGGGCTACGTGTACCCCGCAGAAGCCGGTAGGGGACAAGGAATAGGGACCCTCCCCTAATCAGACGACTGAACTGGAAGATAACATTGATCCGCACTCGGATCACTCTTCCAAGTCGTCGATAGGGGCATCGTGTACTAGGGGTACTACCCGAGACAAGAGGCTCAACGAGTTCTAAAGCCAACTCAATGCCTTGAAGCTCCAGCAAAATATGAACAAGCTGGGCGTAGTCAGGCCATACCCTATCGAGTGGGACATAGTCCCCTACCCATCAAATTTGAAGCCCATCAGTTTGGTACAGTTTGATGGTAAGGACTCCCCCTCACAGCACATCTACTACTTCATGTATCAGATTGGATTCCTCATGGGGAACGATGCTATCCTCACTTGGTTGTTCATCGGCACCATCAAAGGAATAGCATTTGAATGGTTCCACAAGTTAGAACCGAGCTCTATTACATCATGGGCCGATGCGGAAAGACTCTTCCTTGCCCGTTTCTTCGATGATGACACATAGGTGTCGATGGTCACCCTTCTTGCTGAGAAGCAAAGGAAGTCGGAGTCAGTCAACGACTTCATAAAGAGGTTCACAAATCGGTCAGTTCGTTGTTGAGACCAAGTCTCCGAAGTCACACTGATTGAGATGTGCCGCAATAATCTTTTGATCCATATTCTGTTCAAGGTTGGCACGGTATGTAATGGCTATAAATTTCAAATACGGGTTTAAAAAGTTTTCTGGTATTTAAATATTAAATATTATTTTTCTAAAAGAATATTTGTATTTTTTCCTGATTTCTCTAGATTTTTCTACGATTTAAAAATATGGTATTATATTATTTTAATGGTTTTACTAATTATAAATTTAATTGTTTTGGTAAAACTATTTAAATTAATAGTTAATTATTCATTATTTTTATTGTTATTATTATTTTGACTATAAATTTTCAATATTTATTTGAATAAATTTTTAGGTATTTTAAAATTATTATTTAAATGGGTATTTTTCTTTGTGTTTTTCCTGCAGTATTTCACTCTGTTTCTCTCTCTCTCTTCATCTCTCTCACACTCTCTCTCCCCTACCCTACTTTCCTAATTCACTCCCTAAATCCCGCACTCCCACCCACCTCGTGTTCCCTCATCTCTCAATTTCACTTCCCTCAAAACCATCACCTCGTGTTTCCTCCACTCTCTTTTTCAACTCAAAAGCCCCCTCTCTCTCTCACACTCAGCTCACTCTAACTCTCACAACTCACTCTTCTCTCTCTCTCTCTCTCTCTCTCTCCTCCATTTCCCAAAATATTCACTCCGCTCTCACTCTCTCTCTCTCACTGTCATCTCATTCTTCATCTCTCTCTCATACACTCATCTCTCTCTCTCTCTCACTTCCTCCCTCTTTCTTCCCCTCTCGTTTTTGCCTCTACCTGACTGCCCCCTCCAAGAGCCATGACCTCCGCCTCCATCATCACCTCTACCTCCGGCTGAGATTGCTGCCACCAAGCCGAGCTCGAGCTCACCCCAACATCCAAGCTCTCCTCCGTCGAGCCACCAGAGCTCCTCCTCTTCCACCCTCTGCTCCTCCGTCTTGCTGTCCTAACAACCGCACCACCACCTCATCTTCCATCTCTGATGACGCCTACCCAAGCTCCAACGAACCACACCTAAGCCACCAGGCCAGCCCTAAGCCCCAAGCTCCCCTCACCGCCTAGGCTTGCCATGCCATCCAGCCCAAGATCTACCTCTAGCTGCATCCGCTAGACCCCGCCTCTGGAGCTCGCTACCGTCAGCTCCTCCCTCATCGTCAAACTACCCTCCTCTCGCGTCGTCTCCACCTGAGCTGCACCGCCATTCACCATGCCCTACTGCTCACCACCCCCACCGCCACCTTGGCCACCGCCATCGACGAGCCCAAATCAGTGAGCTTCGTTACAGAAAACTTTAGTTTGAAGCTAACTTCGCACGTGTTTTTCGGCCAACTCTGACATCCGTTTCCATCGATTCCTTCACCGTTACGTAGCCCTTCGTGTTGTCTATCATATGGTATATTCCTTTCACTTGGGCTCCCTATCTACATCTTGTTATATTCATTTGAATATCACACATCACATTAACACTATAATTTATAATTTTAACCGTAGCATTAATGCTGTGCAACCACCCCGACGATCCCCACTACGGTCCACGATATACCCAAGGCAAGATCCTACTTGCTCATATCTAAATTTTATATTTATTATGAATTATCTGTAATTTTAGTTCTATTAATAATTATCTACGTGAGATTGTTTAATGAATGATATTAGATAAATCATAGTAATATGATAATTAGTATTTTTAGAATAATTATAATAAATTATAAGAATTTATTTTGGTAGCGGATTCATTTTTAGATAATTATATTAATTAAAATGAATTTATTTGAGAATGAAATCATTTTAGGAAAATTATAATAATTTAAAAGGAAGTATTTTAGAAAAAGAATCATTTTAGAATAATTATAATATTTTTTTGAAATTATCTTGTGGAAAAAATCATTTTAGAATGATAAATATTTGTTAAAAAGAAATTATTTAGGAAACTAGGCTATTTTGAATTAATGAGAATCTATCTTATGAAAAGATTATTTTTGAGTTTATGAAATTATTCTTTTAAAAGGTTATTTTTAGAATTATTATAATGAGAAAATAACTTATTTTGGAAAAGGGGTTATTTTGAAATTAAATTAAAGAATTTAAATTATAAAAGGTATTATTTTGAAGTAAATAAATTTATTATTTTAGAAGATTATTTTAGAACAATTTTATGATTCAAATTCTTAATTTTGATTATCTGATATGATATGATATTATTGTACATGATTAGTTGCATTGATTGTTCCTTGTTCTGATTGAGAACTGTTAGTGGTCATGACCGTAGTAGCCTTGCGTGACCTAGAGACATGTGTTGTGTTGACCTAGCAAAACAAGAAGAGTTAGGATGAGAAAGTCATGGTTCATGTAATCGGATAAGGCCGTTGATGCAGCTGCCAGGCTCGCACCAGTGGTCGATGTCGCCACTGGGGTTGGTTCGTAGGGCTAAAGTGAAGTGTGTACATCACTTTGGTCAGTGGTAAATTTTTTAACCACCCGAGTTCTGTTTGAAGTTCGAACCAGGCAGAAATGGATTACATGTAGTCCTCTAGGTCGCATGTGTAGCAGGATTGGATGCACGTAGAGGATTTGTGAACAGTCAGTTATCCGATGATAGGAACGTTGACTCTATGTGAGATATGTACTAGTGACATGTTATAGAATGGCTAGTTACATGACATCGTTACTCGGATGATTATGAGCTCTTGTAAGATATAGACCAGTTATATTTCTTTTCATACATAGATTGGGATTAATATTTAATTATCTACAATTCGAGACATATGGTATATACAAGAGGGTTTTCTTGTTTGGATTATTTCGCTCGACGTACTATGTCTCGAGTTGTAGATTTTTAAGTATTAATTCCATCTAGTGTATGACCCTGTACTTGGAAGATTATTCTGATCGCTAGCTGCATGATCGACTTGTTACTTGGTTGATTTCCTTGGATTTATTCTAATTATTCTATGCTAGTAGTTAATTATATTTATATTATTAGTATTTCAGTTGCATGTTTTCATTGTTATTACCATTATTGCATTGGTCGCACGACCGTTTCTATTCTTCCTTTTGGGATATTGCTGTGTGTCATGCACGCTGACATACTCCTTTCCTCTCAGGATGTATGTCAGATTTAGAGGACAGACAGCTACAGTTCGGAGTAGTACATGAGCCAATGGATCCTCCGCAGGAAGGCTTTGCAGACGGAGCAGAAGAACAAGTCGAAGCTTTGTTACCTCTTTTAGTTAGTTGATGACCCTAGTTTACTTTTGTAGTACTTTTATTTTCTGTCGGATCATTGTATTTTATATTTTCCAACATTTAGATCGTTTTGTATAAGGGCATGTTTGGCCCGAATATTATGTCTGGATGATCATTTCAGTTGTGATATGTATCTTTTGGTTCTGAGTTGTTTATTATAATCTTTCTACTGTGATCGGGGAGCCGTACCTTCATTTTATATTTTCTTGATGCTTAGCATATTAGATTAAGCAGAAGGGGTCTAGTACTTATTTCTCCTCAGTCTAATACATCGCGGGCTTGTTCACATTCTGATTCCCTCGTATTTTGGGATGCGGAGTGTGACACGGTAGAAACCCAAACCTGGAAGAAACTTGTTTGCCAGGGCGAGCAGGTTGAGAATATGATCAAAAGGCTAGAGGTCGAGGAGCCTCACCCCAAAAAGGGAGCTACGGAACCGAACGCACCCAAGAATCCTCCTTGATCAAGAGGAAAGGAGATCATGTCTGTTGACTCCGCTGCGGCACCCAAACCGGCCCAAAGGCCGAAACCTAAGTCGTTCGAGCAGCGCCCTCCCAAGCAATATGACTTTAGGGAGGACTAAATAGTAGAAACCTTCGACACTCTTCTCAAGAGCAACATGATTAAGCTACCAAAAGTCACCAAGCCTGAAGAGGCGAGCAAGACCGGTGACCCGAGCTACTATACATACCACCGATTCCTCGGTCACCATACCTCCAAATGGTATATCCTCAAAGATAAGCTTCAGGTCCTCTACGATGTGGGGGTCCTAAAAAATGAGAAATTGCATAAGAAGGTGACCACGAACATGATCACCTTGAGTTTCAAAACGGATCTCCCGAAAGTTCAGGCGCTGGCGGGATTGGTTCCTATCCCAAGGCAGCATTGAAGATTACTAATGACACTCCTCAAAATCAATGAGAAAAAGGCTTAGCATCAGAGACCTTACTATCAGGGCAGGTGATGTGGGTCCACCCAGACCTCCTCAGTGATGAACAATGGGCGTCAAAACCTTCAAGGAAGATAAAAGGTAAGCCCTGCAATGCCATCTCTGCTATCCCAGATGGAGACAAAGTAGGGGTAACCACCCTCACTGACTCTGATGAAGAGGCTGCCACTTTGGCCATTAGAGCGGGAAGGGAGCTCGCCAAGAACTACCCTTCAAGGGTAGAGGATCTAGCAGGACCCTCCACGGGCCACATCCAGATCCCAAAAAGCTAAGCTCGAGTAGCCAACCATTCCGATTCTATGTGCTCACGCAGTTGAAAAACATTCTGGCTAGAATCACAATGTATAAACTCCTGCGGTTGTTCAGACCTACCCAGGAAGCTCTACAAGAGGCTATAGTCAACTCAGAAGCTTTTGCCATGCACTTCTCACCAGCTAGGGAGGGTGATACGGGAAGGGAGTGTTCACAATGCTGTCAGGATGCCGAATAGCAGGTCCCCTGCATTACATTCACCCCTGAGGACATACTGATCAAAAGCACATCCCATGATCGACCCTTGTACTTCGCAGGGTACATCGGTTCCTCCAAGGTCGATCGGATCCAAGTTGACCCAGTATCCACACTGAGCATTGTCCCCCTGAAGCTTATCAAGCACCCGGGGGTACCTCAGAGGTGTTTATTCACGACAACCATGACAATCTTTGGGTTTAATGCCACTGGGACCTGACCGCTCAGCAAGATCCATCTAAAGTGCCGTATAGGCTATATGAAGATGGAGGTGACCTATTATATCATTGATGCTGAGCCTTCCTACAATGCGATATTAGGACTGGCGACATTTGGTAATGATTTAGGGACTAGCGACGAATCAGCAGCATTTGGCCGGGCAATTGTAGCAGGAGCCTCACCAGCATCCTCCTCGTTCAGAACCTAGTGTTAGGGAGTTCCGGTATATGCAGCGTCCTTCTTTCTCTGGTGCCGAAGGACATCTAGGAGCAAAGGAGTTCTTGAAGGTTACCGAGACCATTCTCATGGTGACCCGCATTGCTCCTGTAGAGTTGGTAGATCTTATGGATATCTAGCTCATTGACACCGCTCGGATATGGTGGGCAGCTAAGAAGACTTATCTGGAGAGGCCAATCCTGTAAGAGACGTTCACCGAGCGCTTCAACAGGAAATATTTTCCTCAGTCAGCTCGGGATGAGCTCCTGTGTAGATTCGTTGAACTCAAGCAAGGAGGATGAACAGTTAATGAGTACGAGGCCGGGTTTTCTTCCTTAAGCCGATTTTCTCCCTACTTGGCTATAGACCCTACGATTAGGAGGCATCAGTTTCAGAAGGGATTGGACAAGTACATTAGGATGGCTCTGCTAGGTAGAGCTTTAGTGACCCATGATGCGGTACTAGATGCAGCACGTTGAGAGCATGCATAAGGAACCTAAAGACTCACACATGATTCAGAGTAGGACACTAGTAGCTTCGGCCCGGAATGTCGAACTGCCCCCTCTGAGGTAGTAGCAGCAGGCCCCACAGAGGCACCAACATTCTCATCGTCAGCCATTCCCTCAGAGTCACCCTTATCAGCACCCTAGAGTGCAGACTCGCGGCCAACCTTTGGTGAAGTGTTCCTATTATGGTCATGCTGGGCATACCCAGCAGGATTGCCCCAGAGTCTTCATCTGTGCTTCAACTGTGGGTCCCTCGGTCATGTCAGTCGAGACTGTCTACAGCGACAGCAGGCGTGCTTGCACCCACCTCCAGTTCGGGTAACTCTTCTAGCTCCACCTCGACTTGCCCCAGTAGCACCGGCTCAGTAGGGACACTATCCCCGAGCAGGGCCTCTTCTTCCTCAGAAGTAGTTTTATCAGAAAGCACAAAGGCAGCAACCACCGCGTCAGACGTTTATGATGTTAGCTGTGGAAGCTGAAGCGAATGACCAGGTTATCATTGGTAAGAATTGTTCATCTTAGTTTTATTTGCATATGAACTTCCTTATTTAGCATTACCTGATGATATCATAATAGGATTGTTATGAGTACTAAGTTAGTTGTATTATCTCCTCCTATAATAGGCAAGGTTCTTATTTCTTCTGTTCCTGCTTTATCACTCTTTGACTTTGGAGCCTCCTATTGTTTCTTGTCCCGTCGATTTGCGAGTGCCCACTCTCTTCCTATAACTCCTCTGAATATGGGCTAGAATATTAACACTGGCAGTGGTGTCTTAGTAGCATCCAGTGGTTATGAAGCATGTCCTGTGGTTATCTACGGGAGGGAACTCTTTGTAGACTTTCTAGTGATTGATTTGCCAAGCTTTGATGCAGTATTTAGGATGGATTGATTGGGGTCATTCTTTTCCACCATTGATTGTCGCCGTTGAAGTTTAGTATTTGAGATACCGGATCACCCGAGGTTTGAATTCCTCAGTGGCAGTACATCGGCTGGGCCAGTAGAGTACAAAGCTAGACCGAAGAAGGCGACATTTGCTACCATGCAGGTGGAACCCGAGAAGCCAATTGTAGTTTGGGAATTTGAAGATATATTTCCCGACGACATTTACGGGTTACCACCGGATCGAACAATTGAGTTTTCCATAGAATTGAAGCCTGGAATTGCTCCGATCTCCAAGACTCCTTCTCGTATGCCTCCAGCTGAGTTGACCGAGCTTCGGACTTAGTTAGATGATCTTATGCAGAGAGGCTTGATACGACCCAATGTATTAGCTTGGGGAGCACTTGTGTTGCTTGTAGGTAAGAAGGATTAATACAAGCGGATACACATCGACTACCGGGAGTTGAATACTATGACAGTGAAGAATAAGAATTTACTTCCCTGTATTTATGATATCTTTGACCAATTAGGAGGATTAAGAGTATTTTCTAAGCTGGATTTACGAAGTGGATATCACCAGGTGAAGGTCAAGGACTTTGATGTTCCTAAGACTGCATTTCAGACGAGATATGGACATTATGAGTTCTTAGTGATGCCGTTTGGTATGACTAATGCGCCATTGACATTCATGAACCTGATGAATCTAGTATTCTATGATATGCTGGACAAGTTTGTAGAAGTCTTTATTGATGATATCCTGGTATACTCCAAGAGTGAAGTGGAGCATGCAGAGCACTTGCGATGCGCGTTGCAGACCCTGAGAGAGCATCGGCTGTTCGCCAAGTATAGCAAGTGCCAGTTCTGGCTAGATCGCATTGCATTTTTAGGACATATGGTGTCAGGAGACGGCATATCAGTGGATCCGGAGAAGGTATCTAGAGTGAGAGATTGGTCTACCCTTAGGATAGTATCTGACATTAAGAGCTTCTTGGGGCTAGCTGGATATTACCAGAGCTTCATCAAGGATTTCTCGAAGATCGCAGAGCCAATAACGCGACTTACGAGGAAGGATATTAGATTTGTCTGGTCTGATGCTTTTGAGCAGGCGTTTAAGGAGTTAAAGTCTCGATTGATTTTGGCCCCAGTCCTGACGATACCGGATAAGAGCGGGAACTTTGAGGTGTTTTGTGACGCATCAGGTAGAGGATTAGGATGTGTTCTCTAGCAGGATTGTCATGTGGTAGCGTATGTCTCTCGTCAGTTGAAGAAGCATGAGCAGAATTACCCTACCCACGACCTGGAGTTGGTAGCTATGATTTTTGCTCTTAAGCTTTGGAGGCATTATTTGTTGGGAGAGCAAGTGAAGGTGTTCTCAGCTCTACACTGCCTGGTATAACCAATCTACCCTTCATCCGTAGGTCCCCATCTGCTCTAATGGTCCAATCGGCCTTAGGCTCTTTGGAAATGTCCTCCTTACGGATTTGAATCCAAAAATCTTCCAACTGAGCTCTGACAACTCTGCCACTCCAAGATGACTGCACTGACACAGCTCCCAAAAATGCACTGGTACCACCAACCTCAGGCCTAAAATCAAACTGGCTAAGGGTGAGAAGGTCTCGATGCAACGAGCACCTTAAAACCGCAACCTGATGTCGATGCTTCCTACTCAAAGCATCCGCTACGACGTTCGCCTTCCCCGAATGATACTGAATCGCGAACTCATAGTCCTTGATAAACTCAATCCATCTCCGCTGTCTCTAGTTGAGTTCCTTCTAAGAGAAAAGATATTTCAGACTATGATGGTCTGTGAAGAACTCAAACTGCACACCATACAAATAGTGCCCCTATGACTTCAGTACAAATACCACTGCTGCTAACTCCAAGTCATGAGTGGGGTAAATCTGCTCATGCACACTCAACTATCGTGAGATATAAGCTACTACTCTCTGAGTCTGCATAAAGACGCCTCCTAATCCTGCCAAAGATGCATCTGTGTAAACGACAAATGTCCTATCGCTACTCGAAATAGTCAAAACCGGTGCTGTAGTCAACTTAGCCTTCAATATATCAAAGGCCTCCTGGCACCCTGTGCTCTAAATAAACTATACACCCTTCTTCATAAGGCGTGTAAGTGGCGTCGAAATCTTCGAGAAGTCCTAGATGAACTTCCTGTAGTAACCTGCTAAACCCAAAATGCTACGAATCTCCGTCATCGTCTTCGGCGGTTCCCAATCAAGCACTGCTATAACCTTAGCTGGGTCTACTGATATACCCTCTCTACTGATGATGTGGCCAAGAAATCTGACTTCTAAAAGCCAAAACTCGCACTTGCTGAACTTGGCATATAACTGGTGCTCCCGTAGGGTCTGCAAAGCTAATCGGAGATACTGCTCATGATCTGCCTCCGATCTCGAAAAAAAGAGGATGTCATCAATGAAAACAATCACAAACTGATCTAAAAAGGGACGAAAAACCTGGTTCATCAAATCCATGAATACCGCGGGTGCATTGGTCTGTCTGAATGGTATGACCAAGAACTCAAATGATCCATAGCGCGTGAGGAAAGTGGTATTAAGGATATCCATCTCCCGAACCCGCAACTGATGATAACCAGAATAAAGATCAATCTTCGAGAAGAATTACGCTCCCTGCAACTGGTCGAACAAGTCATCAATCCTAGGTAGTGGATACCTATTCCGGATAGTGACCTTGTTCAACTCTTGATAATCTATACATAATCTCATACCGCCGTCCTTCTTCTTCACGAAGAGGACTGGTGCGCCCTACGGAGAATGACTCTGACGAATAAAACCATGAGCTAACAACTCATCCAACTGGGTCTGAAGCTCTCTCATCTTAGCTGGTGCCATGCGATAGGGTGCGCGGGATATCGGGGCTGTGTTCGGCTGCAACTCAATGCAAAACTCAACCTCTCTCACAGGAGGTAACCTAGGTATGTCCTGAAAGACATCCTGATAATCCGAGATAACTTTAGTCTCCAACAGATTAGAACTCTGATCCCGTCGCATTGCCTCATCGATGAACGCTAGAAATGACTCCGTAAAACGGTTACCCTGAGAAGTGGTCACAATCATCTCAGACCCATCGGACGCTCGCAATCTGACTGTCTTCGCAAATCAGTCAATACTAATATGGTAGGATGACAACCAATCCATACCAAGGATGGCATCATACTCGGACATATGCAAAACTATCAGATCGACTATAAACTCGGACTCGTCTAAACTGATACTACACCTCCTACAAACGCTCTCCAGAAGCGATACCTCTCCTAGAGGGGTGAAAACTGATAAAAGGGTGTCTAATAGATGAGCTACGAGCTAGAGTCTAACCATAAAAGCATACGAAATGAAAAAATGCGAAGCTCCCGAATCGAAAAGGATACGGGCGGGAAAGGAATTCACGAGGAACGTACCGTCCATAACTGCACCGCTGACACCATGATCACGAGGAACCACTACATATGCTCTGCCTGGGGCTAAAGACTGCTCTACCTTTGGTGCTAGAAAGTATGGAACAATCTGCCCTTGGGGGGCCTCCTGGACTGCTCGCACCTGCCCCTCTAACCTCTGCACCACCGGCGGTGCCTCAAGCCTGACCTACTGACCCTGACCTGCCCTGCTATCATTGTTACTACTGGTTCGGACCCTTGCCCTACTAAGCTCCTGCTGGTACACTACGACACTCTGATGCCTTGTGTCCCACCTTGCGACAGTTAAAGCAAACCCCCGGAAACTTGCGTTGCTGATGCACCCTCTGATCCTGCTAGGGTCCCCTCTTATGAGGGCCCTGCTACTGCTGCTGCTAATATCCTGATAAGGGCCTCTTGTTCTTTCCCTTATCTCTAATATGTCCCGCCTTAGTCTTCCCCTCCTTGTCCTTCTGAAACATGGCCGTCTCATTCTCCTGTGAGGTGGAGGCCTCTGCTACCTCCCGGACTGGATTGAACTTCCTCGAGACGAGGTATCGGTGAAGTTTTTGGCGAAGCCCTGCTAGGAACATCTGAGCCTGACGCTCTCCTGTCTGCCACATTCCTATGAAATGTAGCAACTCCATGAACTTGCTCTCAAACTCTGCAACTGACATGTCCCCCTGAGTTAAACAGGACAACTCAAATTCCTTCCCAGTCCGTGCTGCGGAAGAAACATACTATGCATCAAAGAAGTAAACAAAATCCTCCCAAGTGAGGATCATCCACTGTTCTAATGGAAACTGGAATCGGTACCATCTCTCGGCATCC
>BQKN01057151.1:24654-35970 GCA_022839385.1 Asparagus kiusianus | reverse complement strand
AGCTGTCAAACGCGACCCTCAGGGAAGCGTTCAATCAAAACACGACCCTCGCGGGTCTGTTTCAGCTGTCAAACGCGACCCTCAGGGAAGCGTTCAAACGAGACGTGACCTTCACAGGTCCGTTTCACCAATTAAACGCGACCCCCAGGGGCGCGTTCAAACAAAACAGGACCCTCGCGGGACTGTTTCATCATTCAAACGTAGGCTTCGGTCTAACGTTTACAAATCTCAACGCGACTCTCGCGTTAATCTTCAGGAACGCCGCTCTGGTTCTGTTCTTCGAGAACACGATCTTCAAGGGGTCCGTCAGGTTCAAAAAGGTCAGCGTGGCTTTAAAATTCACGTTCGACAAGAACCAACCTCACCCACCCAGGGGCAGGGGGTTCCATCTCCATCTCCTAGCCCGGGGAAAGTTTCCTCCCAAATTCCTGACTTACGGGAATTGTTGTCGAGAGGAAAATCAACAACACAAGCTGCTCACTCGTGTCAATGTGAGAGGCTCATCTCGGCAGTCCTGTCAGAATGCCCTTGTTGTGCATCCGCACCTCGGCAGTCAGTATTCGATAGGTTGACAAACGTTGTTAGGCCAGCCAAACGACAACGCCGCAACAGAAAGAAGACAACTGAAGCGGAATACCCTCAGGTCACTATCAACATGGTCGGCCGAGGGAGGGCCTCGCATACTGAGTCTGACGAGTCACAAGAGAGTCATCCACCAACTGTCCGAGAAATTTGTGATCAGTTCGAAGGAGTATATCAGAATACTCGGACTCGGACGGGAACTATTCGCCCGGTTGACTATCAAAAATTAGCCAAGGGCATTACAACAAGTGAAGAACATTCGGCAATAGCCGAATCGCAATCTTCAAGCTCTGTTGGAGCACGCGAGGTTTCCGCTTACACAGCGGGGAACCACGAAGACATAGCCAAAAGAGTGGACGAACATAGTGTCATACTCCAGACGCAACAAGAGACACTTCTCCAACTAAAGGAGATGTTGGCCCAACTTCTTGCTGAAAAAGGCCACAAACCTGAATCTTCCCGGAGAACGACTTCGAAGGGAAAACAAAGAGTGCACGAACATTCAGATCGTGAAACTCACAATCTGGGATCTTCTTCCGAAGGTGAGAGGGAGATAGAAAAGGAACTGCATCCTCAATCCACCAAGGTGGACGAACTGGAGGCTCGCCTCAACGCAATCGCCAACAGGAGCGAGCTTCGCGAAGAGGGAGTAGTACGGCCTTACCCTGCTGAGTGGGATACAGCTCCCTACCCACCAAAATTTAAGGCCCCTACCTTACAACCTTTCGACGGTACAGGATCGCCGAATCAACACATCTACTACTTCAAATCCCAAACTGGAGACGTAGTAGCGAATGATGCTATCCTGACCAGGTTATTCATCGGTACCCTTAAGGGTGTCGCTTTCGAATGGTTCATGAAGTTGCCTGCTGGATCTATCCAAAAATGGATAGATCTGGAAAGGCTATTCTTGGCCAGATTCTTTGAGGACGATACAGAAGTCTCCGTCCCAACTCTTCTTGCCACTAAGTAAAGGAAAGGAGAGTCAATCAAGGCTTACGTAGAGAGGTTCCGCAGCATGGCATTGCGATGCCCCTCAGGTATGACTCAATCAACTCTGGTTGAAACGTGCAGGCACAACCTGCAGACCCAACTCCTCGCTCAGATGGGAGTAGCAGAGTGTCGCTCCTGGAGACAATTAGTTTCGCAAGGAGAACAAGCAGAAGAGATAGTGGCGCGAGTCAAAGCGGAAGAAGAGCCACAACCCAAGCCGCAGCAACAACGCAATCAGCAAAATACCCAGCGGTCTAAGGGAAAAGAGACTCTAGCAGCCGACTACACGCGAGTGCCACCACCTACCAAGCAAGGCAAGGCGCCAAATCAACAAAGAGCGCCTAAACAGTATTCGTTCAAGGAGGAGCATGTGGATACCTTATTCCAATTGCTTCGAAAGAACAATAAACTCCAATTGCCTGAAATCAGAAAACCAGATGAGGCGGGGAAAGTTGATGATCCCAACTATTGCCGTTATCACAGATTCCTTGGGCATCCTACTAAGAAATGCTATGTCTTCAAAGACATCTTGCAGAATTTGGTGAACGCTAATGTGCTCACCTTGAAACCAGAGCAGAAGACCGTATCCACTAATATGATAGCGGTCCAATTTGGTGACTTTCCCCCGGTGGTAACCGCGAACGGTGTTGTACCCATCCGCAAGGGAGAAATGCACTTAAAGAATGCTGACTTGCATAGTCAGAAGGACAGGGGGTTGGTACCACTCACCACCCCAAAAGGGGAAATCATGTGGGTCCACCCTGATTTGCTTGAAGATCAACAGTGGACGAGCATCTCGTCCAGAAAGAAGGGAGGCAAGGCTAAATCTTCCAACATGATTAGCCCCTCCGTTGCCGAAAACGATGATCACCTTAAACCTCTTACTGATTCAGAAGAGGAGAGGATTGTCCTGGCAGCATATCCAGGAGACAACCCTGGCACTCGGTCAGGAAAAGCCTACCTGAGGGATTATGGCCAGAATGCTCAAGAGGTGGAGGAACAGCCCCAAGACGCTGGGGGTTCTGTGCCAAAGAAGCCGGTCGACAAAGGCAAACAAAAAGAGCTCCGGTTCAACAAAAATCTACACCAGGAACTCGGGGAGTCAAGTGCTCCCTTTCAATTCAACGTCATGGCACAACTGGCTAACATACCGGCTAGGATCACTTTATATGAGCTCTTGAAGTTATCTAAAACTACCAAGGAAGCTCTGATCGAAGCTTTAAAGAATACGGAGAGCTTTATTACGCAAGTCACTCCGATTCCCGAAGCTTCTGATGATCAAACTTGTCTGCAATGCCTGCAAGCGGCGAGAAGTCTACCATGCATATCGTTCACACAAGAAGACATGCAGGTCAAACACGAACATGACCGACCACTGTATTACACAGGGTATATTGGATCTTCGGAAATTAGTCGTGTTCAGGTTGACCCGGGCTCAGCGCTCAGCATCATGCCCTACAGGGTCATGCAGGTATTAGGGATTCCTATGCACCGACTGCACACTACCCAGACTACTATCTTCGGGTTCAATGCAAACAGTACCCGACCCCTGGGGAAGATTAAGCTCAGGTGTCAGATCGGAGATCTCAAGTCTGAGGTAGCATGCTACATCATAGATGCGGACGCGTCTTACAATCTTTTGCTAGGACGACCATGGATACATGCCAACCGCATAGTCCCATCCACTCTGCACCAGGTTATGAAGTACGCCAATGACGAAGGCGAAGTTCGAACCCTAATCGCGGAAAAATACCCCTTCCGAGGAGTAGAAAACTTCCACACCGACTCCGTCTTCTATCTGGAGTCCCAGGAGAAAGGCGATGTAGACAGCGGTAACGAAGCTGACATCGAGCCAGATCATGACGAAGACTGTCCTTGGGAATTAAACTTTGATGTAATGGGTCAGGGTGAGAGTAATAATGATGTACCGAGTGGGGGCGAGTGGTGCATTAATGAAGATTTCATTTTAGCGTACTTGTCTGGTGTCTCTCTTAACAATAAACAAATAGAGAATAATTCTAGTGCAGGTACCAACCCATGGCACGTACTGCGCACAGAGGCATCACTCACATTGCCGATCGAGTCATCCCTCGTTTCAGAGGAAGAAATAGAGGATGCACAGAAAGCCTTCTTCAAAGTCCCATCCAAAAGGAAAGGGCGGAAGCCGATCTGTTTTGGAAAAGTCAAACCGATACAACTCAAACGAGGAAGTTCGGACGAAGATGATGGAGTTCCTCAATTCCATTATCACGAACCTAATTCCCTCCGGTTGATGAAACAAATGAGGTATGACTTTGATGAAAAGCAGGGTCTAAATTTCGGGAAAGGAAGGCGAACACCAATCCGAATGTCCCTAACCCCCGAAGGGAAACCCCCGGATTACTATCAAAAGACTAGAAGGGGTTTAGGATTTGTCACACCTCCCGCTGTCTCAGAAAATGAAATAAGTAATTATCTGCGTCAGGACCACTCATCCGGAACATCTGCATGTGAGTCTGATGTCAGTGTCGGACCTCTCTTTAGAAATCTGACCGCGAATATGGTTTCAATCGATCACCCGGATGAAAGTGCAGGGGACGATGAAGGGTTAATGGAATCGATCAATGACCCCTGGATCAAACGTCTTAACATTCTGTGGGACATGCGATTCGAACAACGTGAACCACCCACTGAAGATAAAGTGGTTCAGGTCAATATGGGAGACGCACAAGACCCTAAACCCGTTTTCATATCTGAGGATTTATCATCATCCGAGAAAGAAGATCTTATATCTCTCATCCGAGAATATATAGATGTCTTTGCTTGGAATTATGAAGACATGCCTGGCCTTGACCCGAAAGTTGCCGTGCACCGTCTCAACATTGATCCGGATGCCAAACCCGTTAAACAACAACAACGTAGGTTTCGTCCGGAAATTATGGAATCAATCGAGTCTGAAGTGAAAAAGCTTATAGACTCGGGTTTTGTCAGGGAAGAACAACACCCGGACTGGGTAGCTAACATTGTTCCAGTTCCCAAGAAAAATGGTAAAGTCCGTATATGCATTGACTTTCACGACCTTAATGCAGCTTGTCCAAAAGACGAATTTCCACTTCCTATCACGGATGTTATGATCGATAACACCTGCGGATATGAAAGAATGTCTTTCATGGACGGATTCTCCGGGTACAATCAAATCAAAATGCACCCGGACGACGAGAAACATACTGCATTTAGAACACCGCTGGGGGTGTATTGCTACACAGTGATGCCCTTCGGCCTGAAAAATGCAGGCGCAACCTATCAACGTGCAATGAACACAATCTTCCACGAACATCTGCGTAAGAAGATCGAATGCTACGTTGACGACATCGCAGTGAAAAGCCAACATAAAGGGGATCATCTTACAGACCTGAAAACGATGTTTGAAATCATGCGAACACGTCAGCTGAAGATGAATCCAACAAAATCATTTCTCGGAGTATCAAGTGGAAAATTCCTGGGATTTATTGTCATATCCAAGGGAATTTCTTTAGATCCGGAAAAGGTGCGCGCTATCCAAGACATGCCTCCGCCGAAGAACCTCAAAGAACTCCGAGGTTTGCAAGGTAGACTAGCCTACATCCGGAGGTTCATATCTAATCTTTCGGGGCGCTGCCAACCTTTCTCGAAGCTCATGAAGAAGGGAGTGTCCTTTGTGTGGGATGGGGAATGTCAAAAAGCATTTGAAGAGATCAAGAAATATCTCACCCAGCCACCCGTTCTCGTGGCCCCTATATCAGGAAAACCGTTCCTGTTATATGTAAGGGCTATGGATCATTCGCTAGGAGCGCTGCTAGCCCAGAACGATGATCAAGGTCATGAGCAAGCCATCTACTATTTAAGCAGGACCATGATGGGAGCCGAACATCGGTACAACCCGGTCGAGAAAGAATGTCTCGCTTTGGTATTCGCGATTCAAAAGATGCGACATTACCTAGTTGGACAGACAATTCATGTCATCTCGAAGGTGAATCCTTTAAGAGTCCTGATGACGAAACCATCGTCTTTGAATTGTCGGCTTGCAAAATGGGCCATCCTTTTGTCACAATACGACATGCAATTTATGCCCCAAAAGGCAGTCAAGGGTCAAGCATTGGCAGATTTCTTAGCCGATCACCCGGTGCCAGGGACATCTAAGTTGTATGAAGAGCTGCCCGACGAAATCGCCGAAGCTTGTGTCGCTCAAGAATCTACACAAGTGTGGAAATTATTCTTCGACGGCGCGTCTAGAGCAAACCCTCACGGAGCAATTACTGCGGGAGTAGGAGTGGTGCTCGTATCGCCTAATGGTCACGTAATCCCAAGAGGATTTTCCTTAATCGAACCATGTACCAACAATGTAGCTGAGTATAACGCGTTGCTACTAGGGATGCGACTTGCCGAAGAACTCAATATTCGGCGCCTTGAGGCTTATGGTGATTCTCAGCTCATTGTAAATCAAGTCCGAGGGGAATACGAAGTACGTCATGAGGACTTAATCCCATACTACTTCGCAGTGCTGAAGCAAGCTAAGCAGTTCGAGGGATTCTTTATCGAATACATTCCACGAGCCCAGAACGCTTATGCAGATGCTCTGGCTTCATTAGCAACCTCGTTGGCATTACCACCAGGAACCGAAACAACAATCCCAGTCTCAGGACGTGAACTATACTCCTCCAAGATTCTTAAGGAGGAAAGTTCAGACAAGACAATGACGGAGGAAGTCTGTACGACCTCTATAGAATTCGAGTCTAGAGATTGGCGCTTTCCATATGTTGACTATGTCTTATACGGGATCTTGCCTGACGACCCCAAGGAAGCGGCCGGCATCAAACGAAAGGCCCTCCGATTCTATTACAATACAGTCACTCAGACTTTGTATCGTAAATCCCATGACGGTATTTTGCTCCGATGTCTTTCTCAAAAGGAAGCAAAAGAGGCCCTCAAGGAAGCTCATGAAGGGATGTGCGGAGCTCATCAGCCCGGAGCTAAATTAGGGGATCGCCTCCGACGAATTGGCTATTATTGGCCAAAGATGTTCTCAGACGCGGTTGACTACGCTAAACGCTGTCACGCGTGCCAAATTCATGGGGATTTCATCCACCAAGCACCTGGGAACTTACATCCCACACTTGCATCATGGCCATTTGAAGAATGGGGCATGGATATCGTAGGTCCAATCGCTCCTCCGACTTCTAAAGGACATCGGTTCATTCTGGCTGTGACCGATTACTTCTCCAAGTGGGCGGAGGCAATCCCGTTGAAAGAAGTCAAAACTTCCAACGTAATCAAATTCATCAAACACCATGTTGTCTACCGTTTTGGAGTTCCGAGGCGGATAGTTCATGACAACGGGACACAATTCATCAGTTTTGGGTTCCGGAGGTTTTGTGACAAGTTCAGAATTCAGAGCGTTGCATCTACGGCATATTATCCGCCGGCGAATGGTCTTGCAGAAGCCTTCAACAAAACCATTGTGAAACTTCTCAAGAAATTTGTTTCCAAGAGTCGACGCGATTGGGATGAAAGACTCGGCGAATGTTTGTGGGCTTACCGCACAACGGTAAGGACCCCTACAAGAGCTACGCCATTCTCGCTGGTATATGGCTGTGAAGCCGTATTACCACTAGAGATTCAGATTCCTTCTCTGAGAGTCGCTATCACGACGGGGCTAACAGAAGAAGAAAAGCATCAACGGCGCCTGCAAGAACTTGAAGCCCTAGACGACAAACGACTTCAAGCTAAGCAGCAGATCGAATTATATCAAGCTCGGATTTCCAAAGCCTATAATAAAAAGGTTAAGGAACGAACTTTCAAAAAAGGCGATTTGGTCTTGGCTAACAGACGACCCATGGTGATGACACACAAAACCAAAGGGAAGTTCAATCCTAAATGGGAAGGGCCCTTCGTAATAGACTCAGTTTATTCGAACGGAGCATATCGCCTCATCAATCAACAAGGAGACAGGCTCATGATGCCAATCAATGGGAAATTCCTAAAAAGATATTTCCCGTGAATCATGTTGCCCCCTAATCCCCCGCTAGATCAGGCTGGGGGTTGCCTATTTATAGTGTAACTCTATTTTGTATCTCGTCAAGTTAACACTACACCTCTGACGATTGAAATTTTCTAGAATTGTTTTATAAATGATAATAAAGAGAATTTCGTTTTCATATTGAGTTGACACTACGTTTTTCATTGTCTTGAATCGTGCTTCAATAAAAGAGATAATGAAAACCAAAATGATATCATTTCCATTCAATATTGTTAATCTGAATACAAAAGTGAAAACAATTGAAAGGAAAATGATACAAATTTATCCTTCCACCAAAGATAGCGCAAACCCTAAACATCGGGGCTCATGAATCTGAAAGATTTGAGTTTAGATTTCAGCGCTGATATATTTTCCTGGCGAGCCTTTCTGATGTCTTCAGTTATCTTGCTCTTGAGTTCTTCTTCACTAGGCGTTGCTTCTGCAAGTTCTCGCCGAAGTTTATCGGCAGCGACAATCTCGTCGCAATAGCATTTGAAGAGCCCATCACAATAACCAGCAAATCCTCTTAAAATCTCCACCCCATCAGCTAGCTGAGCGTTTATCTGAGGGACTTCAACACCAGCTCGAGCAAGCTCTGCTGCAGTATTCCGGAGACTCACAGCAAGGTTGCCCATGTCTCTCTGTACTTGGGCATGTTCATCACGCAGATGAGCGAGACGAGGTTCTGTTTCGGATAAACTCTTCTGAAGAACCTCTTGCTGTTGCGCCTTCAAAGCCTTGGCCTCAGAAAAAGCCCGATCCACTTCTGGGCCTATGTCGTCACGTTGCAGCATGGAGAGAAACTCCAGCTCATATTCTAAGATGATGAGGCTCTCACGACAGTTCTCGGTCCATATTTTATCACCCTGATGTTTGATTTTAGCCAAGCATTCCAGCAAATGAGGTTCAAAAACCTTGTAACTTACGTCCCCTAGACTGACGACTTCAATGGTCCTTTGCATCCAGCGTTCCAATTGTTCGATGAGCTCCCTCAGTGTCTCAGAGCTTGGGGGTGGGGCGGTCGGATAAACGAAACAGTCCGCATAGTCAGTGCGAGTAGAGGTATGCGGGGCTTCAGATAAGAATGTCTTGACCATTTCTGACGTGGAGTCTAAGATATCCTCTTCCTGCTCACCGATTGTTGCTTCAAGACTTGGGGAAGCGGTGGGAAGCGTAATACCCTCTCTATTTTCAGGAGCTACAGCATGCGCTGATCGTATCGCGTCTCCCATCAGCTTGGTCCTCTTTGAATTTTTGGCTACGACAGGCAGCCGTTTACGCATTCTCCTGTCATACTCGGCCTGCTCAGCAGCAGAAAGAGCCTTCTTACCCGATCTCAGAAGACGAGACTCAGAAGCAGGCACTTTTGGAATTGGTGTTTCTTCGGGAGAGTCAGCAATCGGTGTTTCCTCTTCGATTTCCATAGGAGTTTCTTCCTTAGGAGGCTCGATGGCAGATAAATTTCCAGGAGCTTCGACAGCCCCAGATGCTTCTTGTTCGCAGGATAGATATTCTTCTACCCCCGGCAAACGAGTGCTGGAAGAACGACTCCTCGAACGATACAATTCCCGAATCTCACTTATGCAGGAGGTGTAAACATCATACCCCGTGACTTGGGAAACTTTTTCATACCAGCTGCAGAAATCGGCAACAGTAGAGCAGCCAGGCGGCGAATTGGGTAAAGTGAATTGCGCATGGGTTCCCCCGGCGGAAAAGAAGTACCATGCACGAGCTCCTTCATATAAATTCCCAACTTGAGCCAAGGCCGGGTTGGGATTGCCAACATAAAGCTGGTCATATCCAAATTGCCTAGCGAATCGAGAAGGCATATAAGGCTCAATAAAGCACTTCTCTCGCAAGCGGAAGACCAGGTAGCCCAACCTGATCATAAGAAGCCAGTTGAATGTGCCTTCTTCCAAAGAAGACGAGCCCTCAAAAAGCAAGTCCAGGAAGCGGGCATCCTTCACGTCAGCTCCGTCAAAATTAGGAGCACAACAGAGCATCCGGTAATTATCTTTCCGAGATAAGAATTGTCGAGCCCTGACTATATAAGAATGAGTCCATGTGGCCGACTCTAATCTCTGTATGAAGGGGATATAAGCATCAGCACTCTCCGATACTCCCGTCATCAAGGAGGGGCAATGCAGCACGAACCAGGCCACCAAGTACGTATACGGCACTGGTATGCGTGGCTGGGGGTTCTTCCCGGCTTTCTTCCTGGCAACCTTAACCGTCGAGGTACCGAGCAGATCGGAGGTCAACATCCTTAGGCCGTTTTGAATGCAGCCGACCATGGCAGTGAGGAGGCTCACGGGTCTCCCATGTGCTAGCAAAACAGCTGGATATACAACCTCAGCCAAGATCGCTTCTATTGGTCTTGACGGCACTACACACCGTTTTAACCAAACCATAAAGAAGCCTGCAAGTAGAGCCATATCAGAAATAGGAACTGTGGCCTGGTGGTGGAAACTTTCAAACTCAACACCAGCCTCAAAATCCTCTTCTACATGCTCTGTTTTGTAGATGGCGTTAGAAGCCTTAATCCGAGCTTTGGCCTCTTTGGGAGAGATGGCTGTAACACGAGACACGGCTACATCTTTCCGGTTTAAATTCTGAAAGAGGTATTCCGCCCACGTGGTATGCATGATGCCTCCCCCACGCACCCCACAGACTTGAGCACAGATGTGGAAGTGGCACATCAACTCCCAGAAAGTAGCATAAATCTCTGGGTGCGCCAACCTCAGTCGGGAAAGCTCTTCGGTAGTGGGAACGAACTCCTCATAGGGTGTTTTTCCAAGTGGCAATCCCGACACTGCTTGCATCTCATGGAGAGCAAAACCTAACTCTCCTACAGGTGTGAAGAATGTGCAGCTATCAGGGTTATATTTCTCTAACATAGCGAAGAAATTATGGAAGCTCTGCACGACTCCCCGTCGAGTAGCTAACACGGGAATTGTGAGACCCGATTGAGTGAGTGACTCCTTAAGTTCCTCAAGAACAAAGTCAATCATACGAGTCCACCAACCTCCTTCTCCGGAACAAACCCATCCAGGGGATCTGAACGCTTGGGTAGAAAATTCACCCTGAGCCATAAGGAATTGGCGAATAAAGATGTTCGCTGGGCGTGGCATTTCCTGAACCAGCTCCTTTTTCTCAAACAAACCAGGTCTCAATCCCTTGATCTGCCCTCCGATTTGTGTACGAGCCCGTCGACCAGATCCGAACGACACATTTTCCTTCTCTTTGACTATGTCAAAAGTCAGACCCCGACGGTGGCTTGCATTCAAAAAGTGGGAAAGGGGATACATCCTCTTCATGTTTGGAAGGAAGAAATAGCGATTGTCAACTTTCCGCAACAGCTTCGAATCTTCTACGTGTACGAAGTGATCATCGATGGACATGCGATCTCCGAATAAGAACGCCGGTTTGGGAAACTGGGTATGACCAGCAGGGGTCTCCATGTCCAAATCAGTAATCAAAACTCTAAGAGTTGAACATCGAGGAGATCTAATCATGTCCGTTCTCTCGGAGTCAGCGAAAGTACAAAGCGGAACGGTGTTTTGAAGACTGAAAGTTTCATTTGCATCAGGTCCGCCAATATACCCAAAATGATGCTCCTGTGAAAGCGGCACGTTCGGTAAAAGCACTGCACAATCAAAAGCAGATATTAATGAGCTATCGACATAAAGAGGAAACCCAAAGCAAAG
>BQKN01057151.1:0-23697 GCA_022839385.1 Asparagus kiusianus | reverse complement strand
CATCAATAGAACGATAAGTCCTCAAAGTTGCTCCGATCGCAACACTTTCAACTTATCGATTCTCACCAATAGAGCGATAAGCCCTCAAAATTGCCCTGATCGCAATATTCCCCTTATCAAGTCAGAACTATGTTTCTGGCACTCATGGACTTCTTTCAGTGTTTAATACCAAAATAACACAGGAAGGATCCTGTTTTGCAACTCGATTCTGGGAGAATAATCAAGCATTTATCCCCAGCAATTAAAATTTTCTAGAGTTATTTTATAATAGAAAATTTCTGAGTATTCTTTGTAATTTGTTGTTTGAAGTCAAAACATGATAAATGCAAAGAGCACTAAAAGATCAATATCACTTTTTATTCAAACGCCAAAAGAAAGTGATACAAGACAAACGTGTTCTCATCAGAAGAACATTACAAAAAAAAAAAAGGGAAAACCAAGTTCACTCATGCATCAAATCAAAAGCTGCAAGTTGAGTCTTGAGCTCGGCCAATTCTTTCTCGTGATCAGCCCGCACCATAGCTTCAGCCTTGACCCGGAGTTCATCCGCACTCGGTGTGATGATAGCCGCCATTTTGTTCCTTGCCTGTTCTAGGGCTTGGGCCTGCGAATGATACTCCAAAGCATTGTTTTCATTCTGGGTGTTGAGGATATGGACGACGCCTTCTTCACGAGAGACTTCAGCCTTTAAGCGCAAGACTTCAGCCTCAGCTTCGACAAGTCTATCACGAAGCGAGTTCAGAGAAGTAGTCGAGCGTTCCAGTTCCTCTCGCTTTTGAATGTTACGCTCACGAAGCTCCGCGACTTGGCGCTCCTGCTCAGTTAAGTCCCGCTCCAGCGATTCCCGTTGTATCACTGCGGCAATTTGAAGATTAGCCAGAGTTGATACAATTTGTGGTTGGAGGTCGCTATGACTCATGGTCTCCAAACGTTGTAATTTCTCCTCCAAACGGAGGATGACTTCTGAGCAGTGCTCGAACCATTGAGGCTCGCCCACACACTTGACCCCGTTCAAACCCACTTCCAGAAGAGGTCGAAAGGAATTCAAAGTCCCTTGACCATTCATCAGGGACTTAACCACCATCTTCGCAAGAGTGTTCAGATACACCAAAGATACCTGAAGGAACTCAGGTGCATTAGCAAGTCTGACGATCGCACCTGAAGATACTCCTTCAGCAGCTGAGGTTGGTGCGTTAAGACGATGGCTGGTAGGCGATCCCGGTGCCGAAGCTGCAGAAGCAATCGAAATATTCAATTGTGAAGGGCTTGAGGTCAAGGCCATCAATGCCTTCGCTTGAGATGAGCTGGGTCCAGCCTCTGTTGGAGTGAGCGAGATCTTCATCACCGCTTTAGGTGAAGTGACCACCACAGAAGAGTCATGTAGGGTTTGCTCCGGCAAAGGAGTCGATACCTGCACGACCGGCTGTTCCAGAGGAGAAGTCGTAGCGGTAGTTTCAGGTAACGCCACAGACGAAACAGGAGTCTCGGGCAATGCTGTAGGCAAAGCAGTTGCCGTGGGGGAGCCAGGTGTATGTTGCTCTCTTGCAGGAGCCGATGCCGGCACAGGATCTTGCTCTAAAGGAGCAGCTGAAGTAGTCCCAGGGGTTGGCGAACCTGCACGAAAAAACGGTCGGAATGCGGAAAAAGCGTGCGGGATAAGTCGAAATAAACTAAGCTTACCGGTGAGGTAAAAAGGTGTATAACCAGATGCCTTATCAGACTGAGCCTTGGGAGCGTCATCAAAAATGGTTACATCATCCATTGAATCATGCTCCTCGTCTTCTACATCATCACCTGGCACGTTGCCAACTTCAGCACCCTCATCATCTTTTTCTTCGTCAGCTTCACCCCCGATCGAGGAGCCTTCATAATCGACTCGTTCCTCATCATCTTGGGCAGCTGAAGATCCAGGAAGACTTGTGCCAACAGCTGGTTTATTCATAAGTCCTGTTGTAGGACTAAGAATTAAGTCACCGGCTTGCGACACTAAGGCAGAAGGGGAAGGAGGTGGATTCTCTTCGATTTCCCTCTGCTCCAAGATTGGAGACTCAGGGAGGTCCATCACTGGGGCGGATTCTGCATCTGCAGCCATTAATTCATCCTCTTCATCCTCAGGAGGATGATAAGAAGAGGCACCGCCTGAAAGGGCTGGCCCCTGAGAACGAAGCCCAGTTCTTCTTGGTAGGCCCCCCCACAGACGATTCCTGTGGCCCTTCATCTATAGCAGCCCGGATGGCTTCAGCCATTAACTTGGGTTTTTGTTGGCCTCTGGGAGGAGAATCAACCCGTAGTTTCCGGCGAATCTGTTTATCATACTTGCCGGTTTCATCTGCAGAAAGTTTTCTTTTCCCCGATGCTCTCGTAGTGGGAGGCTCAGCCACATGTCGTTCCTCCCTGGGAGCAGGCTCGGCTGTTTGCTCCTCTTCCTGTTCAGCAGGCTGGTTCTCAACGGCGAGGAATTCATCAATCCCTCTTAAACGGGATGTCTTTGACCCCCTCCTTGAAGAATACATGTGCCTAATATCTTTCAGGCACGATGAATTTATGTTGTAATTGGGAATCTGAGACGCTGCGTGATACCAATTACAGAAGCTTATGGAGGTGTAGGAGTTGGCAGTTTTGTGAGGAAGCCTGAAAACGGCCTTGGTATAACCTACTACAGAGTAATACCAGGCCCTGGCTCCTTCATATAGATTGCCCACAACTGATAGCTGAGGGCGAGGGTTCCCGACGTACACTTGGTCGTACCCAAATTGCCGAGCAAATCTATAGGGTTGGTAGGGCTCGATGAAGCAATTGACGCCTTGCCGGAAGACTAAGTAGCCCGGCCTAATGGAGAGAAGCCAATGAAAAACACCTCCGTTTAGCTGAGTGAATCCGTTGGGGCCTGCTACGTCTTGATATTCCGCACCATAGATACCACCTTCAAAATCAGGGAAACATCGGTAGATATGGAAGTTGGTATCTCGCGCCAAGATTTGGCGAATCCTAACCATGTATCCCCCTTCCCATTTCGCGGACTCTAATCTCTACACGAAAGGAGTGAATAAATCCCCCGGTGGAGAAGCTGCCGTCATCAACGAAGGGCAGTGGAGCACGTACCAAGCCATCAAGTAAGTATATGGCATTGGCACCCTAGGATTGGGAGTCTTGAAAGCCGTGCGACCCTCGGACTCCACCTCGGTGGTTTCGACAAAGTCCGAAGTTAACTCCCGCAATCCGAATTGTAGACAACCCACCATAGCACTGAGGAGGCTCACAGGCCTCCCATGGGATAGAAGTACGGCGGGGTAGATCACCTCAACAGCAAGAGCGTCGATCGGCCTAGTAGGGACGACGCACCGCTTGAGCCACAACATCAAATACCCAGCCAAAAGCGCCGTATCAGAGATAGGGAGCAGAGCTTGGTAATGGAAACTCTCGAATTCTGTGTGGGCCGGGAAAACATCTTCCTTGGCCTCATTTGTGTAGTGGGAGGTAGCATCGTCAATCCGAGCTTGGACTTCTTCCAAAGTGCTGGCCGATAATCGGGACACGGAGCCCCCCTTGCTGGTCAAGTTCTGGAATAAATATTCCGCCCAAGACACTTGTTTAATGCCGCTTCCGCGGGCCCCCGTCAGTTGCATGCAGATGTGGAAGTGACACATAACTTCCCATAAAGTAGCATAAATTTCAGGGCTGGCCTTCTTTAGAAGTTGGAGCTCCGCCGATCCCGGAACAAATTCTTCATACGGCAAATCCCCAAGAAGAAGACCCGAGACTTCGTGCATCTCGTGAAGAGCGAAGCCTAACTCCCCCACAGGAGTGAAGAAAGTGCAAGAATCAGGGTTATACTTCTCCAGTATAGAGAAGAAGTGAAAGTGGCTCTGGACCATTCCGAATTTAGTAGCCCGCACAGGAACTTTCAAACCAGCCTGGGAGAGAGGCGCATCCAACTCGTCCAGAACAAACTTGGTCATCCGGGTCCACCACCCGGATACTGGAGAATGAACCCAGCCAGGAGTTCTGAATCCTTGTGCGGGAAACTCTCCTTTCTTCTCCACAAATCTCCTAACAAAAGTCCTCGCGGGACTAGCCACCTCGCCAAGGGGATACTCCTTAGCGAATAAACCTGGTCGTAAAGCAGTCACCTGTCGACCATAACCTGCCGAGCGGACCCCGTGGAAGGTCAAATTTCCAAGAGCAACCCCATCTTGATCCTTAACCAAGGGCCAATCCATGTGCCTCGGGACGGACGCACACTGGAAATAAGATATGGGGAACATTCTCTCCATATTGGGTAGGAAAAGGTTGCGGTCTCCAACTTTCCGCAGCCACTTGTAGTTTCCATCATAAGCGGTGTCAGCGTCAAAGTCAACAAAGTCCCCGAAGAGGTATTCAGGTTTGACTATTGGTTTACGGTTTGTGTGTTCAAACTTAACATCCGTAACCAATGTCCTAAGAGTTTCGGGAGAAGCTTTCGTGACTAACTCCGCGCGACTCTTATCCTTAATTTTGAAAACTGGGAGTTCTTGGCGCGAGTTGAATGTCATATTCATGTCCACGCCACCTTCATGTCCGAAATGGTGGCGAAAAAGAAGTGGTTCGCTGGTATGACGCACTGCAAAACGAAGGAAAAAATCAGCTAAGTCAAAAGCAAAGCTCAGACGCGAAGGTCGACACCCGCGTCAGAAAAGTCAGACGCGAAGGTCGACACCCGCGTCAGAAGAGCTCAGACGCGAAGGTCGACACCCGCGTCAGAAAAGTCAGACGCGAAGGTCGACACCCGCGTCAGAAGAGTCAAACGCGAAGGTCGAACCTCGCGTCAGAAAAGTCAGACGCGAAGGTCGAACCTCGCGTTAGAAATACCAAACGACGGAGTCCAGCCCCGCGTTATCTGAAACGAGTTTCCTCGTTGGATCCAAAGATCAAAACTTGCCGAAACAAGTTCAACGACCACGAAGGCCATACTTACCACCGATCAAAGGGAGGTGAGGCGGCATGTTCGCCTGAGCGGCAGCACCGCCGGCCGGCGTTGATGATGCCGACTCTCGAGCCGCGGCGGCGTCAGATTGGGAAGAACGAGGAGCATCTTTCTTGGGTGCCATGAGATCTCGTCGGAGGAGATGAACAGTTCTTCGTCGGAGGAGAGAACGAAGATTTTCGTTGGAATTTTTAAAGAGAGTCGAATGACTCTGATTTGACCTAAGGCGGTCTATTTATAGACAGCTGGACAGGCTGTCAAATCCTAACGAACGGGATTCGAGATCAGAATCCCGCCCGAACCGACCCTCGCGTTCGGGTTGGTCGAAATTCCCAAACGCTGGCCTCACCCACGCGTTCCAATTCTCAAATGCATTGCATTGGATTATTATGATGGCAGCTCTTCAACGACCAAGGCTATGACACGGCCCCAGGTAAATAAGAGCTAGCAGCAATCATCAAGGCGACCAAAAGCCGAGAAGAAATTGGTGACTCCGCAGGGGAGTCTATCGAGAGACACAAACAGATTATAGTCAACAACATTGAAATCATCTTGCTCGATCAGACGGAGTGAGCAATCAATTCACAAGACTTTGGGGTCCAAAGTATTCCGAAAATTCGTCCCAGTCAACCGCGAACTTTCGAAAACTTTGGAGGGGGTTCTGTAGGCTGTCTAAAAATCACAGTGGATAGCTGATTAAAACAAGCCCCTACGATAGAGGTCACCATCAAATGACTTTCAAATCACCGCAAACACAACCTCATTTCTGAGATGATTGATCTTGATGGCTGCGACAACAGCATGACTAATAGAGATGCTGATGAGCAGTGTAATGATTTTAGAAATAAAAGGTTGGACTTAGTTAGTGAGTTGCTTGGTAGAGAGTTGTGGGCAAATATTCGTCTAAAAGACACCATGGATGTTGATTCCCGTCTAAGCTCCTACAACGGAAAGCTATAATCAAATAGTTTTCGGGTCGATAAGCGAAGAAACTGCAAATAGAGGACTTTTCACAAAGATCGAGAAGAGTTACAATTCGACGACACTTCCGATAAATGATGGAAACTCTATTCAGCAGTCCTCACAATCTACAGTGAAGGTTACAATCTGACGACTTTCACACTCTACAACAGCTAAAGCGAGGATTACAGAACAATGGTCTTTGCAACGCCTTACTGAAGAAGTCACAAGTCAACAAACTTCTTCTAAAACGCGGAAGTCATCCCCGCGTCACAATTATGGAAGTGCAGGCGACCCCCGCGTTTCCAAGTCACAAATCAAACGTGAGCGACCCTCGCGTTCGTAGGGGTTCAACCCACACCGACCCCCGCGTCACCAAGCAGGCAACAAGCCAAAACGCGAGCGACCCTCGCGTTCATCAATGTTCAGCTAACACCCAACTTCGCGTCTCAATCCTAAGACACGAAGTTGGGTTCTGAACACCAGATTGGGCGTTTGACTTGTTCAAACACGAGTCGAACGGTTTCAGAACTGATTCCCCACGTTCTGAGGGATTTTCGCCCACGTAGGAGCGGATATAGGGGTCAGTTACAACCCCTTATCCCCCTATAAAAGCTCAACAAACTCAACTGAGTTAGGGGCTCTTTTTAAAAAAACGGAAGAGTGAGCAGGTTGGAGGGGAGAGATCTAAACCGCACAGGTTGGAGATTTAGCAGCAACGAAATCCTTGGAGATAGGATTTTTGAATCAATCTCAGGAGATCAGATCCGAGAAGATTTTTCGACAACAGATACAGCTTGATCATTAACCGAATTTTCGGTTTTGACAACTCTATCTATAGAGTTTTAACTCGTTCAGAGTTCTTAAACTCATTAAAGAGTTACGTATAAAACTTCCTACAGAAGTTCATCGTTCCCACGAGATAAGAGACGGTCGGATCGTCAACAGAGAGCGAATTCGACGCAAGCAATCGAAGGAGGCATTCCATCGCTACCAAGAAGAACCCAGTTTTAAACAAAGGGGAAGAACCAATTTCGTTCTCCTCTCTTTTGTAATCAAGTTGTAATCGAGATCAAAGGAATCAATTCAAATTTTCTTTTATCTTCTTTATTGCAATTTTCCTACATACAGGTAGTTCGGAGTTTCGGAGAGCCGCAGGGTGAAGGAGTTCTGGCATAGTCGTCGTCGCGTATTTTTACTTGTAGAGGTTCCACTGTAGTTTTGGGTTTTATCCAGACATTAGAGTTTCATATTCATATTGTAAAGGCAGTGTGCCTTAGTACGATTTTTAGTTGATTCATGTTGAGATATTTTCATAATTCAGATATTAGATGTATTATAGTTGAGACATGATTCTTTTTATTTATGAGATATCTCTTCTATATCATGTCTATTATATTTATTCCCTTTATTTTTCCTATTTGTACCTGCACTTCTATTTGGTTCTACTAGAGGATATTACTGTGATTGGTGAAACATGTTTATGCACAGTGTGGGTGCATGGCAGGTTTGACATCTCTGGTTTCTGTTGTGCGCGGCGCGGAAGCCAAACAAACAACCAACTATGATGCTTTGAGAAACCAAACCAACGAACACCGAGAGAAAGACCAAACAAACACAAACACCAAAGTTTTACGTGGTTCGGCGAGATGCCTACGTCCACGGGGCAAGAAGGGGGGGTGGGTTTTCACTAATAGAGAAGGAGAGTACAAATTGAGATTACAAATCGCTCACACGAACCAACTAATCTCACCAACAAATCTCTCAATCTCTCAACCAATAGCCCTAACAAATAGCTCAGAAAGATCTCTCTTTTCTGTGCTCCAAAACCCCCAAAACTCTCCTCAAAAAACCCTCAATTCGTATTGGTATTTATACCAAAACAGAATCCCAAACAGACTGCAAATAGGAGTCCAGATTTTCCAAAAAACCCGTCATAAGTCGACTTATCAGTCTGTATAAGTCGACTTGGCAGAGCGAAAAACAGCAACTGGAGAAGAGATCGTAAGTCGACTTATAGAACCTGATAAGTCGACTTACCATAAGTCGACTTACAGTCGACTTAGCATAAGTCGACTTGCCTCTGTGCATGAGTCGACTTATGACACCAAATCAACTTTTTCAAGTTCTTCTCCACAATTCTCCACCTCGGCGAAGTTTTCCCAAAACTGAGCCGACACCAACCAAACAACTGCCTCACGTGCTGAGACCCAAATGGGAGTGCGAACACTCACCCCAAATGTCGATGTCGCTCACCAAATCGGCTGCATCATAAAGACTGCCTACGTATCCTTTTGCCCAAGGAATCAAGCCTTCACGTAGTTCACCCAACGGCCTCCAAAGGCCCTCAAACAAATAGAAAAGTCTGCAACTCTTCCCCAATATCACCAAACAATCTGCAACTGATAACGGCCCCAAACTGATACAAATCAAACACCTCCACCTGAGGTAAACCAATGGTCATATCCAAAACATGTCCACCAGCTGCAACCGAATCCAAAACCAATCCATCATCTGCATCCGAAATCAAATGATCCCCAACCTGTGTCACGTCAGCTGGAATCCCAAATGACGCAGTATGATCTGGAGTGTGTGGATTAATCTCCACCCAACGTGGAGTAGCATCACTCTCCACCTGCTGCGATATCCAAACGATCTGATCAACACTCTCCACCTGCTGAGAGTCCAATGTGACATACCTGCTCAGAACAGAATCAGAAGCTCCCAAACGATAATCAACTGAGCCTCCGAACCCCAAACGCGCAATCGGATCCAATCTCACATCCACGATGTGACCAAGTGCTGGGTATCCAAACATCCGATGCGACCCAAAATCTGAAGCAGCTCCACCAGATCCAATAACTCCTAAAGCAGCAGTCGGCGACCTATGCATAAGATGACCCAAATATGTCGAAGCCCGCACACCAATACCAATGCTCGACATCAAACGCCGATCCTCCTCCAGAAAGGAACAACCCATCGAAACTGTCATCTCATCTCGTCGCCCTAAAGTCTCCACACCAATGAAGTGTCTCCTATTGCCGTGAGCTCGGCACCAACGCAAGAAAGGACCCCTACCAAAGCTGAAACAATGAGTTACCTTTCTGCCAATACACTTCTTCCAATTGTTGTTGACTTCTAGGACTTTACACCAACGGGAACTGGTCGCGACCCAATAATGCCTAGAACAATCACCAACTGTGGAAACCAAGATACGATTACCTCCCAATGATGCCTCCTTGGAAGGCCCCCAAATGCCTGACTGAACACCTCCAAAAAGACCCCTCGCTCGATGGATAGAAGTGCCAAACTCCACCACGGTCTCGCTCATCCCAATGTGCTCACAGGACTTCAATCTGCAGGTCATAGCACTCCTCAACAACCAATGCACGGCATTACCAATCATATACCCCAGCGCCAAACAATGCCACAGTCTAGCCAAGTCTGATGAAGTCGTCATCTCCCTATCAATCACCGTGCGTCCGTGCAAATAATACAAATTTCTCCTTCTGACGCCCTGCATCACAATCATGGACCCAAATGTAACCTTCAAGCGTGCATCCGCCAAGGTCACCCTATAGCCTGCTGCCTCCAAAGCTCCAAGTGAAATGATGTTCTTCTTCAACTGAGGAACGAACCTCACTCCAACCAACTCCCGAATCACCCCGTCACTCATCCTGATCCGAACGGTACCGATACCACCAATAGAGCATTTGTGATCATTCCCCATGAGCACAAAATCCCCTCTTTCCAACTCCTGAAAGTTAGAGAACCAATCCCTCCTAGGGCAAATGTGGTATGTAGCACCAGAATCCAATATCCACTCTGTAGAGTTGGCAATACAAACTGACGGCAGTGCAGATAACGAGTAGCCCGAAGAATCCGAATCAGAATCGTTGCCACTAGCCTTGACAACATTCGCCTCAGAAGCTTGAATAGCTTTTCCCTTATTCTTCCCGGCTCGATCAACTAACTTTGGGCATTCGGCTTTCCAATGTCCATCCTCTTTACAAAAGGCACACTGATTCTTACGAACTCCAAGATGTGCCCCTCTAGACTGCGACCTCCCACTACGGTTTGGACCCTTTGCTCTTGCGACCAACGCCCCCGCTACCGGCTCAAACGAAGTCTCCTTATCCTTCCTTCGAAGCTGATAATTCACAAGTGCAGCGGTGACCTCACTATACGAAAGAGATGCCTTCCCATTGATAAGAGTAAGAACGAAGGTCTCATATTCCTCGTCGGGCAAGGAACTCAACAACAACAACGCCTTGTCCTCATCTTCAATCACCACATCTACATTCGCCAAATCCGCAAGAAGCTTCGTGTAGTGGTTCATGTGATCACCAATGGAGGTTCCTTTCTTCAACTGGAAGCGGTAAAGCCTCCTCTTCAAATGCAAGCGATTCTCCACACTCTTGGTCAAATACTTGCTCTCAAGGATCTCCCAAATCTTCTTTGCAGAAGTCTCATTGATCACATCATACTTTAGATCTTGAGTGAGACAAGACCTAATTACACCACACGCCGTTCGATTCATCTTTTTCCAAACCTTCTCATCAATGTTGTCCGGTTTCCCGTCCAACTCCAACGTATCTTCCAAATTTTGCGCGTTGAGCGCATCCATGACTTTGCATCGCCAAAGTCCAAAATTGTTTGTGCCATTGAACTTTTCCACGTCAATCTTCATCGAGTGGATATTCAAGCTTTGGACGGTCTTCACGCCGGAAGTACTGCCCACAACTCCTTCTTTCTCGGCCATAATCCTCAAAGCACCACCAAACCAATGCGGAAACAAACGAGAAATAGATCCAAACTGAAAAAGACGAGATTTTTACCAAAAAGACCTCACCTTTATCACCAAACGAAGCCCTAGACGAACTTCCAAAGCGATCTACTCCTCCAAATAGCCCAAGCGTAGCCCGAGCTCTGATACCACTTGTTGTGCGCGGCGCGGAAGCCAAACAAACAACCAACTATGATGCTTTGAGAAACCAAACCAACGAACACCGAGAGAAAGACCAAACAAACACAAACACCAAAGTTTTACGTGGTTCGGCGAGATGCCTACGTCCACGGGGCAAGAAGGGGGGGTGGGTTTTCACTAATAGAGAAGGAGAGTACAAATTGAGATTACAAATCGCTCACACGAACCAACTAATCTCACCAACAAATCTCTCAATCTCTCAACCAATAACCCTAACAAATAGCTCAGAAAGATCTCTCTTTTCTGTGCTCCAAAACCCCCAAAACTCTCCTCAAAAAACCCTCAATTCGTATTGGTATTTATACCAAAACAGAATCCCAAACAGACTGCAAATAGGAGTCCAGATTTTCCAAAAAACCCGTCATAAGTCGACTTATCAGTCTGTATAAGTCGACTTGGCAGAGCGAAAAACAGCAACTGGAGAAGAGATCGTAAGTCGACTTATAGAACCTGATAAGTCGACTTACCATAAGTCGACTTACAGTCGACTTAGCATAAGTCGACTTGCCTCTGTGCATGAGTCGACTTATGACACCAAATCAGCTTTTTCAAGTTCTTCTCCACAGTTTCATCTTGGACTACAGCCTTGTGTGAACCCAGGAGCGTCACAATGTGACCACGCTTCCGCAAAGGCCCGCAACAGTCACAACTCTGCAAAGCATGACAGCTGAACGAGTAAGGCATGATCATATGCATATACTAGAGAGCTTAACATCTTGAATCGTCATTAAATTTACATCAAATTAAGTTCTCTAACTTCTTCCATGCTGAAAGCAAACTCATAATATTCGAGAGTCTAGATTTGGTTGTTGAATGTTCTGATTCATTAGATGCATTGTGAAAAATGGTACAAATAATTTTTTGCTGGAATTTTCAATTATTTGAAAGCTGAATCTTAGTGTGGATTTAACACTTGCGTAACCAAATAAGATTGCATGGAAAACAACAGAAATCTGCAGTCTAAGTCGCAGTTTACTGCGGGCTGCAGCTTTTTCAAACTGCAAACAGGCAACTTTTCAAACTACGAACTGCAGTTTCAGAACTGCTAATCTGCAGTTATTTTAATTGCAAAACTACAGGAACCATTGCTTTGAGGCTCTATAAATAGGCGATAAACCCAGGATGGTTGAAATGCAAGAAAACAAAGTAATTTCCTTGCAAATTGCTCTCATATTATCTTTATGTTGATAGAGTTTCAGAATGGTTTTCTGGCCTGCAACTAGTGACCGTTACAGAGTATTCTTGATCCAAATTATCTTGATGAATTCGTGATAACCCTTGCTGATATTACATTGGGGCAAATATTGTCTTAAAGGCAGAGAGAAATCAAGTCCCTTATTTCTGGTGCCGAAACATTGCGTCCAACTCCATTGCAATCAAATCCAAAATGTAACAATTTTCTAATCATCAAGAACATAATTTAATGGTGACGTTAGGAAGCGGATTAGCTACAATCTTCTTGATAGCTAGGATTTGACCAAGTGTCTCTTTTGCTTTAGCAGCCAACCGCTGTGTTAAGTTCACGGACTCTAAAATTTTAAATTGTTCCAGGGAATACATCTACCAAAGAGAGGATATCCGAAATCTTTTATCTTTCAATTAAAAAGGAGAATGTTTGTAATTGGGCCTAGCCAGACGAAACCTCAATAACTAGGTTGTGTCCCACAATAAGCCTAGTAAAAATATGCCCAAGTCCTAATCTAACAACCATTTTATGATTAGCATTGTTTCCTTACCTGTGAGCATATCTTTAATGTTGAAAATTGTCATGATTAATGTCTATAATGTATGCCCAAACTTGATTGTGATCCTAGCTTCCAACGAACTTGGCTAAAATGTGTACACAAGTATCACGGGAAAAAGAAAAGATTCTCGGTCTCACTCAACAACGTCAATACTCAATGGTCAATTAGTGATCTAAGGTTGGTGAAAGAAAACAACGCCCTTGGTGACTCTCGACGCACTGAGCCATCCTTTATTTCTCAAAACACCATAATTTTAATATTTGGGGGAAATTGGCTTATGGTTCTTAATTGTGCAAGATGCAACTTTTAGCAGTCCACATTCTAGTGGATGCCATAATTTTAAACCTATCATTTTGACTTTTATAGACCTCTAATTCTTGATTTGGTTTTTACTTCTGAAAATATTAGTAGCAGTTAAGTTTTGGTGACTCTTAAATAGAAGTCTTACACCACCGCCGCAATTAATCAAAACTTTTAAGGGTAATGTAAACAGATTTTGGATCAACTCAGGAATGGAGTGTGAAAACGGGGAAGGAATTTGACACAAACGTGAAAAATAAGCAAGACATGCTACACTTGTAAAAACGACGAAGTAATTTAAGAAAAACATGAAAAATAAGCAAGATAGGCTCCATCATACCCTGGCGTGGTGTCTGCCACACTCAGGTGGCAGAATTTGTCCATGTTGACATGGGTGTGATGTCTGTCACACCCAGGTGTGACAGAATCTACCCTGTTTTCAGAAGTGTGGTGTCTGCCACCTCCGAGTGTGACAGACTTGTTTTTTAGAATCCCAATCTGTTTAGGATTGTGTTTTGTTATAAATAAAGACACGTTTTTAAGGTTTCTTAGCTTTGATTGGACTTTGATTAAACATTGATTAGGGGATATTTGGAGCACAAAAAAGAGATTTTTTTTTGAGCTATTGGTTAGGATTTTATTTTGGAGAGAATTAGAGAATTGTTGATGAGATTAGTTGGTTGTTTTGAGTGATTTGTAATCTCAGTTTGTACTCTTCTTCTCTATTAGTAAAAACTCATCCCCTTCTTACCCCGTGAACATAGGTAACTTGCAAAATCACGTAAAAATTAGTTGTTTGTGTTTGTGTCGTTATCTTGGATTGTTTAGCCTTCTATCTCGACGTTTTGGTTTGGTTCCTTGAAGCACAACAATTTAGCCGCCGCGCACAACAAGTGGTATAAGAGCTCGGGCTAAGTTTGGGCTATTTGGAGGAGTAGATCGTTTTGGAAGTTCGTCTAGGGCTTCAGTCGATGATAAAGGTATGATTTTTACTATTTGTGATCTTGTCTACCGTCGTGTGGGGGTGAGATCTTTCGGAGGCTCTTGTTAGGATTTCAATTTGGAGGTAAAAATCTCTCTTTTTCACTTTGGATCTATTCTTCGTTTGTTCCGTATTGGTTTATTGATGCTTTGAGAATTATGGCCGAGAAAGAAGGAGTTATGGGTGATACTTCCGGCGTGAAGACCGTTCAAAGTTTAAATTTCCACTCTATAAAAATAGACGTGGAAAAATTTAATAGCACTAACAATTTTGGACTTTGGCGATGCGAAGTCTTGGATGCGCTCAACGCACAAAATTTGAAGGATACAATGGAGTTAGATGGGAAACCGGATGACATTGAGGAAAATGTTTGGAAGAAGATGAATAGAACGGCGTGTGGTGTGATTAGATCTTATTTGACTCAAGATTTAAAATATGATGTGATCAATGAGACTTCGGCTAAGAAGATTTGGGAGATCCTTGAGAGCAAGTATTTGACCAAGAGTGTAGAGAATCACTTGCATTTGAAGAGGAGACTTTACCGCTTCCAATTGAAGAAAGGAACCTCCATTGGTGATCACATGTAGCTTCTTGCCGATTTAATAAATGTAGATGTTATGATTGAAGATGAGGACACGATGTTATTGTTGTTGAGTTCCTTACCCGACAAGGAATATGAGAACTTCGTTCTTACTCTTATTAATGGAAAGACATCTCTTTTATATAGTGAGGCCACCGCTACACTTGTGAATTATCAGCTTCAAAAGAAGGATAAGGAGACTTCAGTTGAGCCGATAGCAAGGGTATTGGTTGCAAGAGCAAAGAGTCCAAACCGAAATAGTGTTGTGCGCAGCGAAAATTTCGGCAGAGTTTCTGGTGCACAATAAGAGAGAAAGATCTCAATAAGAATTCTTGTATCTCAAAGGAAACAAGAATCTGAAGCCTAATATCTCATCAAAGTGGGATATTAGCTCTTCCTCTCGTCAGCTCTAGGACTGCGCGTCGAGGGATCCTAAAAAACTATTACAATGGTCACAAACTCAAACAAACCAATTTTACGTGGTTCGACAAACTGTCTACGTCCACGGGATAAGGAGGGGGGATCTACTATTATAGAGAAAAAGAATACAATTGGGTTTACAACTCTCATAATCTAAACCCTCGAATAGACTCCTTGCTTTTCTTCACAAGAAAAGGTCAGCCTCCAAATACTTTTTCTCTCTTCACAAAATCCGAGACAGTCACCTCTCTCTCTCTCTCAGCCGACTTCCTCCCTCTCTCTGCACTTGAATCAGCCGCTCACCTTTTTCTCTTGCAGCAGCCAAAAGAGAGCCAGCCGAAACAAATCCTCGTCACACTTTTCCGTACTTGCCCACCTGCCTCCTTTTCACCAAAGAAACCCTAGGAAAAAAGTCCTTTTTATAGGCTATATTCGGGTGGGCCTCTTTTACCCGCTGGATTTTGCTTTGAACCCAAATGCCATATCTCTTCACGTGTTTACAAGAGGCAATGTGATCTCTTCACACACGCACTCAAAAGTCCACTGAACTTGGGTTTTATCTGCTGGACAAAAACTCAAATCCTTTCACGCGTTCACAATTCTCCACCTCGGCGAAGTTTTTCCAAAACTGAGCCGACACTGACCAAACCACATGTCTCACTTGTTGTGTCCAGTACACCATGAAACAATTCACGACAATAGACTCAATCCATAACAAGTCGAGAACCCAAATGAGAATGCAAACACTCTCCAAATGTCAGTATCAACTCACCAAATCGATCTCACCCCCCCCCCCCATCAAAATCTAAACCCGGCTGCATCGTAAAGACTGCCTACGTATCCTCTTGCCCAAGGAATCAAGCCGAACGTAGTTCACCCAAATGGCCGCGAACGACCTCAATCAACTAGAAGAGTTCTCAACCCTTCTCCAACATCACGATCAAGTCTACGGCTGATAGGTCCTCCAATGGCCTCAAACACCTCCACCTGAGGTGAACCACTGGCCATATCCAAACTATGTCTGTCAGCTGCATTCGAATCAGAACCTAACTCATCATCTGCACCTAAATCCAAATGATCCCTAAGCTATGTCACCTCAGCTAGAATCCCAAATAATGCAGTATGATCTGGAGTAATCTTCACCCAATATGGAGTAGCATCCATCTCCACCCGCTGCGATACATCTAAGGTCTGTCCAAAACTCTCCACCTGCTGAGAGTCAATTAGCTCCCTCATCGAAGCCTCAACTGAAGTGACACTACTAGAGCTATCTTCCAATGGAGTTTTACCTCCAATCACAGTAGTTGACAACTCTTTAATAGGATAACCCAAATATATCGAAGCCTCGGTCCAGAAACTCTTCTGCAAACCATTGCTTGACCACAAACACCGATCCTCCTCCAGCAAGGCACGATTCTCCAAATTTGTCACCCTATCTAGTTGCCCTAAGATTTCCTTTCCAACGAAGTGTCTCGAAATGCCGTGAGCTCGGCTCTAATACAGAAACAGGTCTATCTTGTACCTCCCATCAAAATCAGAATGAAGTACCTTCACCTTTCTGTCCATCTTATACTTCTTCAAACTGTTAGAGACTACTAGGACTTTCTCTAATGGGGATTTGGTTACAACCCAAACACGCCTAGAACAGCCACCAACAAAGGAAACCAAACCCTATTACCTCCCAATGATGCCCCCTTGGAAGGCCCCCAAACATCCACGTGAACTCCTCTAGAACGACCCTTAGCACGGTGAATAGAAGTGCCAAACTTCACCTCGGTCTTCTTGCTCACATCAACATGTTCACTGGACTTTAAATTGTAGGTCTTTACACCCTCTTTCAATCTATACGATGAATCAATACTGGAATGGCTAAGCCCCAAATGCCGTAGTTTAGTCGAATCAACAGAAGTCGTCAGCTCTCCACCTGCCACTATACCTCCAGTCAAGTAATACAGGTTATTTCTCCTGACACCCTTCATCAAAATACGAGAGTCTCTCGCAATCTCGAGAACCATGCCCTCAACACGAACCTTCAGACCCTCTCCAACCAAAGCTCCAATCGAGATCAAGTTCTTCCTCAAAGAAGGAACATATCTCACATCATTTAACTCCCTAACAGTCCCGTCAAACATTTTTATGCGAATTCTTCCTATCCCAAGGATCAAGCATGCACGGTTATCAGCCATGTATACCACACCACTATCCACCAGCTTCTCAAAACTGGAGAACCATTCCCTTCTAGAGCACACATGATAGGTCGCACCACTATCCAACATCCATTCAGATTCCTCCGAATAGCTATCTGTAGGACTGATAGAAAGCGAATAAATAGAAGAGTCAGAATTATTACCATCCGATACGATGTTTGCTTCTGATGATGGTTGCTTCCCTTTTCCCTTCTGCTTATTCTTCATCCATTCGTTGAGCTTTGGGCAGTCTTTCTTCTAATGACCAGTCTCCTTGCACCAAGCACACTTATCTTTTCTAATTGTAGGATGCCCTACTCTAGACTGTGACTTCCAATTCTTCCGGTTCGAATTCTTTCCTCTTGCAACCAACGCCTCTGCTACCGACTCAGTCGAAGTCTCCTTATCCTTCTTCCAAAGCTGATAATTCACCAGTGCAGCAGTGACCTCACTATACGAAAGAGATGCCTTCCCATTAATCAGAGTAAGGACGAAGGTCTCATATTCCTCGTCGGGTAAGGAACTCAACAACAGCAACGCCTTGTCCTCATCTTCAATAATGACATCCACATTCGCCAAATCCGCAAGAAACTTTGTGTAGTAGTTCATGTGATCTCTAATGGAGGTTCCCTTCTTCAACTGGAAACGATAAAGTCTCCTCTTCAAATGCAAGCGGTTCTCAACACTCTTTGTCAGATACTTACTTTCGAGAATCTCCCAAATCTTCTTAGCAGAAGTCTCATTCATCACATCATATTTTAGATCTTGAGTCAAACAAGATCTAATCACACCACATGCCGTTCTATTCATCTTCTTCCAAACCTTCTCTTCAATCTCATCTAGCTTGCCATCTAACTCTAAGGTATCCTCCAAATTTTACGCGTTCAGCGCATCCAAAACCTCGCATCTCCATAATCCAAAGTTGTTTGTGCCATTAAATTTCTCCACATCTATCTTCATAGAGTGGATATTCAAACTCTGAATGGTCTTCACGCCAGAAGCATCACCCTCAACACCCGAAGCACCTTCTTTCCCCGACATCTTTCTCAACGCACCAACGAACGAAGAATAGATCCAAAACTAAAAAGATAGAGTCTTTACCAAAAGATCCCACCTTTATCACCAAACGAAGCCCTAGACGAGCCTCCAAATTGATCTACTCCTCCAAATAGCCCAAGCGTAACCCGAGCTCTGATACCACTTGTTGTGCGCAGCGGAAATTTCGACAGAGTTTCTAGTACATAATAAGAGAGAAAGATCTCAATAAGAATTCTTGTATCTCAAAGGAAATAAGAATCTGAAGCCTAATATCTCATCAAAGTGGGATATTAGCTCTTCCTCTCGTCAGCTCTAGGACCGCGCGTCGAGGGATCCTAAAAAACTATTACAATGGTCACAAACTCAAACAAACCAATTTTACGTGGTTCGGCAAACTGCCTACGTCCACGGGGCAAGGAGGGGGGATCTACTATTATAGAGAAAAAAATACAAATGGGTTTACAACTCTCACAATATATACCCTCGAATAGGTTCCTTGCTTTTCTTCACAAGAAAAGGTCAGCCTCCAAATACTTTTTCTCTCTTCACAAAATCCGAGACAGTCACCTCTCTCTCTCTCTCAGTCGACTTCCTCCCTCTCTCTGCACTTGAATCAGCCGCTCACCTTTTTCTCTTGCAGCAGCCAAAAGAGAGCCAACCGAAACAAATCCTCCTCACACTTTTCCGTACTTGCCCACCTGCCTCCTTTTCACCAAAGAAACCCTAGGACAAAAGTCCTTTTTATAGGCTATATTCGAGTGGGCCTCTTTTACCCGCTGGATTTTGCTTTGAACCCAAATGCCATATCTCTTCATGTGTTTACAAGAGGCAATGTGATCTCTTCACACACGCACTCAAAAGTCCACTGAACTTGGGTTTTATCCGCTGGACAAAAACTCAAATCCTTTCACGCGTTCACAAATAGGAGGTCGCAGTCTAGAGGGGCACATCCTAGAGTTCATAGGAATCAGTGTGCCTTTTGTAAAGAAGATGGACATTAGAAAGTCGAATGCCCAAAGTTGACAGATCGAGCCGGAAAGAATAAAGGAAAAGCTACTCAAGCTTCAGAGGTGAATGTTACCAAGGCTAGTGGCGATAATTCAGATTCAGATTCTTTGGGCTACTCGTTATCTGCACTATCGTCAGTTTGTGTTGCCGACTCTACAAAGTGGATGTTGGATTCGGGTGCTTCATACCATATTTACCCTAGGAGGGATTGGTTCTCCAGCTTTTAGGAGTTGGAAAGAGAGGATGTCGTGCTCATGGGTAATGATCATGAATACCCTATTGGTGGTATCGGTACCATTTGGATTAGGATGTGTGACGTGGTGATTCTGGAGTTGGATGAAGTGAGGTTCATTCCTCAGTTGAAGAAGAATATCATTTTACTTGGAGTTTTGGAGGCAGCAGGCTATAGGGTGACCTTAGAGGATGCATGTTTGAAGGTCACATTTGGATCCATTATTGTGATGAAGGGCGTCAGGAGGAAGAATTTGTATTATTTGATTGAGGGCCTTTGGAGGCCGTTGGGTGAACTACGTGAAGGCTTAATTCCTTAGATAAGAGGATACATAGGCAGTCATTTATGATGTAGTCGATTTTGTGAGTTGATACCGACATTTAGAGTTTGTTCGCATTCTTGTTTGGGTCTCGACTTGTTGTGGATTGAGTCCGTTGTCGTGGTTTTGTTCCACTTCGTACTAGACGCAACAAGTGAGACGTTTGATTTGGTTGGTGTCGGCTCAGTTTTAGGAAAACTTCACCGAGATGGAGAGTTGTGAAAATGGCGAAGGAATTTGAGAAAAACGTAAAAAATAAGCAAGACATGCTCCGCCACACCCTGGTGTGGTGTCTGCCACACCCAGGTGGCAAAATCTGACCCTATTGATATGGGTGTGGTGTCTATCACACCCAGGTGTGGCAGAATCTGTCCTGTTTTTAGGGGTGTGGTGTCTGTCACCCCCGGGTATGACAGACTCGTTTTTTAGAATCCTAATCTGTTTGGGATTGTGTTTTGTTATAAATAGAGATACGTTTTTAGGGTTTCTTTGGCTTTGATTGGGCTTTGATTAAGCATTGATTGGGGGATATTTGGAGCATAGAAAAGATATGTTTTTTTGAGCTATTGGTTAGGGTTTTATTTTGGAGAGAATTAGAGATTTGTTGGTGAGATTAGTTGGCTGTTTTAAGTGATTTGTAATCTCAGTTTGTATTTTTCTTCTCTATTCGTAAAAACTCATCCCCTTCTTGGCCCGTGAACGTAGGCAACTTACCGAACCACGTAACAATTGGTTGTTTGTGTCTGTGTCGTTATCTTGGATTGTTTAGTCTTTTATCTCGACATTTTGGTTTGGTTTCTCGAAGCACAACAATTTGGCCACCGCGCACAACATGGAGATATTGTACTCAGGTTGAAATTAGTAAGCGAGTCTCAGGGTGTATAAAAAAACAAAAGACAAACCCTAGAGGCTTTTATCTGCAATAATAAAAGTGGAGGGGTTGTAAGTTCAAAACAACGATACCAATTGGCCTGTGTGATTAACCTATCTAAACAATATGCTTCCATTATTAGGTGTGTTTGGCAGCTCCATAAAACTTGTTTTAAGTGGTAAACCCTCATTCAAAACCTTGATTTTAATTCAAAAGTTGGGTCGAAATTAAACTAGTTCTTTCTTCTTCAAAATCTAGCATCTAAACTAGTTCTTTTATCGACCAATTCTTATATGTTTCCATTTTAGCCTGGTTAAGATAAAGCCGGTCAAGCCTAGTTTTACTATTTGGCTTATTAATTCATCAACTACTTTGGCATGAACGTAAGCTCTCATACATTATTTGACTATTAAAAGCGGTCCTTCTCGATGGCATTGACCAACAGACCCAAAGGATAAGCCTCTACGTATAATAAAACTTCATACTTGATCACAGATCATTCATATCGACAGCTATCTCCCACCTCCACTAGTAAGCCGTCCACGGGTGAGTGAGCGTCTGAGAGAAGTAGTTGGTTAAGCAAAATATTATTTACTGATCTTTAACTAACATGATTACTACGTACGCTTGAATTATTCAGCCCTCGTTATTAATCACATAGCCCCTACAATGCCTTCAATGAACCTAACTGAACAAAGCACCTAGTGATTAAATACGTTGATAGTCTAAAGAAGGGAGAAAATAGAAATATTCAGGCTGTGTTATAGATCTTAGATGGACTGATGCAACAGCCAAATCAGAATTAATTTAATCTAACGAACTCTTGGTGATTAGCATTAGCTTAGTGCTCAAATCTGTCATAATCATCAAGGTTGCAATATGCTCAAAAGTGATGATATTGGAGCAATAATTATTGATGATACACGATTGTGATCCTAACATTCAAAGAACTTGGCTAAAGTTTATATCGAACAATTAAGTGTCACGGGTGATTCTGAAAACTTGGCAAGAAGAGAGACTCTCATATTCACTTAACAACATCAGTAGTTAAATATTGGTGACCTAAGGTTGGTGAAAGAAAACAACCACCCGTGGTGTGGTTGGCGCATTTAAACATCACTTCTTGCATGCGTAATACCATAGAATTTTTGAGAAAAATTAGGTTTAGACTTTTTAATTACCTTTTATTTTCGTCTTAGTTTCTTGACAACCTGGACAATTGAATAAACTCGTAACATCTAACCGTCACTAGACTTTTTAAATACCAAAATGCATACGAACCTACACTTAAATGTTTGGAAAACTAAAGCTTAAACCACTTTAATAGCAAAAAGATGGCAATAATTAGTTTTCTTTATCCAAATTATAAAACAGCTTGTAGAATAACCGAGGCTTCTCTCCTTAAAGTCTCTACTTCTAGAGACGATATCAAAAGAAAAGTGAAGGAAACGCGTTTACTACTTCCTCTGAGATCATGAATTCTTGGCTCGTGTAAGCAAAGGTTCCTACTTCAAAGACCCACATCGATCACACCCCCTTTATGATTTCAACTTTACATTCAAAAACAACTATCCTCCTATTTTTTTTTTGCATACTAATCTCATGCCACACGTTTTGATTCCAGTAAACAAAGAAAAGACCCCACGTTTGCTACCCATCATTAGAGACTACCAATCTCCATCCCGAATTCAACTTATCCAGCTCATCTTCCACCCTCTTTCCTCTCTCTCTCTCCCCACCTCCAAAAACACTATAAATACCCCAATACCATCAAACTTCTCAACTCATTCACAGCTCAAAAACAAAAAACCATGGCTTCATTCTTTCTCCTACTTGAATTGATAGCTTCTCTCTCTCCGATCATCGCCGCTGCTGGAAACTTCTATAGAGATGTCGATGTTAGTTGGGGCGATGGCCGAGGCAAGATTCTTAACAATGGGCAACTACTCACGTTGTCACTTGATAAAACCTCTGGCTCTGGGTTTCAGACTAAGAATGAGTATTTGTTCGGAAATTTTGATATGCAGATAAAATTAGTCCCTGGAAACTCTGCAGGAACTGTCACGGCTTACTATGTAAGTCTCAATGTCTTAAAACTAGTATTATTTTTAGGATTAATTACATGTTCATTTTCTGTATAACGAGTGCGTAGCTATTTATATCCTTTAGTACTATAAATTCAAAAGTAATGTTTTTGTATATATTGTTCTGATGTAAGATTTTGGATGTTGCAGCTGTCGTCGCAAGGACCAACCCATGATGAGATTGATTTCGAGTTCCTTGGAAACCTTAGTGGAGATCCTTATATTCTGCACACTAATGTGTTTACTCAAGGGAAGGGGAACAGGGAGCAGCAGTTCTATCTCTGGTTTGATCCAAGAGCTGATTTTCATACGTACTCTGTTCTGTGGAATCCTAAACAAATTATGTAAGTTCTCTATTCCTTATGGTGTTCTACCGATGGTATAGCTAGGATTTTGACCCAGCGGTATCACTATATAATTTATCATGGTTGTATTTAAATTTTGCATTAGCAATTTTATAATTGTATCTCTTTTAATGGTGTGCTATCCTAATTTTAATGATGTTCTACCAACGGCATAGCCGGGGTCTTGAGCCATTGGTATCACTATATAATTTATCATGGTTGTATTTGAAATTTGCATTAGCAATTTCGCAATTTTATCCTTTTTAATGGTGTCCTACCCTAATTTTAGCGACGTGCTAAATAATAAATACCAATAAAAATAATTAAAAATATATAAAGTGGGGGAATTCAATAGTGTTTTGTGATTCCACTTGACTCTATGGGCTCTATTCAACAGTACATGACTAGTTTAATTACCCTATGGACCCATCAAATCAATGTTCTACCATACATGACTAGTGTAACTACACTATGGACCAATCAAACCTCTGCAAATCGCAGTTAGAAAAAGGAAAAAAAGACAGCAAGAATCTTCTTTTTATGTAGAGAAGTTTACTCAGGAAAGATAAACATAAGAAAATTTTTCAACTTGACCAAAGAGAGAATTTGAGTACATGTAAGAAACAATAGACATTTCTTGTACCCCGGTTGACCTTATAATACAAGTTATAATAGGGG